>QGOB01001129.1:0-36305 GCA_003313055.1 Termitomyces sp. MG145 | reverse complement strand
AGCAAAGAGGCATATGCAAATTGCAAAATCATTCATTGCGATATTAGCGGCTGGAATATACTCATTGACGAAAACGATCGTGGCGTCCTGAATGATTGGGATCTTGCCAAATATGAGAATGATCTGAAACAGCTACGCAAGCATGAGCGAACCGTACGTCGTCCATTCTAGCTTCTTCTCTATCCGCTTATTCATGCCTCGGTAGGGGACTTGGCAGTTCATGTCGTATCTTCTGCTCAGCCGGCACCATTTTCTTCATACAATTCAAGATGATTTGGAATCCTTCATCCATGTCATGGTTTACTTTGGCCTTCGTTACCTGGAGCACCATGCTAATGAACCTGTGCCTGGGCTCTTGAAAGACATCTTTGACAAAGAGACGTATGATGTATATGGTCACATTATCGGTGGGAAGGCCAAAAGATTATTGTTCAACAATTTCCAAATTCCTCTTGGTTTGGGCTTCAAGTTCACCAGCAAGCCCTTCCAACGTTGGTTTGAATGGTCAGTTCATGCTGCCAATGAGTGGATCGAACACTGCGCCCCGTTCGTGGGTAAAACAATCCAGACTGCAGAGCCCAAGCTTCTACTCCGTGACCACACCAGTATGGCCGACAAATTCAACGAATGCTTGAACTCTATGGATTGGCCCGAAAATGAACCGGCTCCGATTGACGCGGCTTTTTCTGCGCCAGTGGGGGCATAACGAGATTCTCCGAGCGCTAGTTAGAGAGCTGATACACAGACAAAGGCAGTTCTATTGGAGGTGCCATGGCATCTTATTGCTCTAGCTCATAGCATGACATAAAGCCGTTGACTATCACCCCATCGTACTTGATGTTTTCTCGATCTGTCCTCGATATGATGAAATGTAACCATGTATGTTCATTGAGGATATGTACTTGATTGCTGGCTTGTATGTATTGAAGTAAAATGGCATTGATTGGTTGTACAAGTATTGTTACAATGGAAATCCCTTCTAAGGATGAGATTGTGTTTCACTAGCAATTCCATTGAACGACCCCGGGCCCAGACTCAGCCACAACAATATCAATGAATGGTATTTCACAGGTGGCAAAGCATTGTGTACAGTGGATTTTACCTTTATTGTACTTGAAATGCAAAAGCCAGAATACACTCACGTTGTTCTGCGCCCTCAGTGAATTCACCGCTCCTATTGAGATCCTGAGTGACTCGCAAACTTTGAGAAATCTTCTTTTATGCTCTTGGACCAGCATTTTGCAGCTTGAGCTTAACCAAAGCGAAGAGACAAACCGGTCAAGTAGGTGCTTTCTCATTGACTGCAGAATAATGGCAACGACCCAGGTTAGCACGATGCCATCAATGCTCGTGCGTTTTGACATGGCCAAATTGCATATGTACAGGAGGATATATGCGCGGGCAATTCCATCCTTCCCTGAGATACTCACAATATCAAGTTTCCTCTTCAGTTTAGAGCATGATCTCAATTGTATCCCTTCACCCCCATTTCATTCGTTATATGGAAACGACGACCGCATTATACATCCTCACCGTTTTAGTTAGCGTAGGTTGAGTTATGAATGGGGTCTTGTGGGTACACATGTAAAACAGGACGTGTTTAATTGCGCTTGTGCGCTGTAAAATGCTTAGGACGCATTGCAACGTATTCACGACAAAAAGATACCCAAAGAGCATGCATGCATTAAGGGGGAATCGAACCCCCGGCGGGTCGAGACGCAACTACTCTGATGGCAACGACCCAGGTTACCACTACCCCATTAATGCCTGTATTATTAAGGCCAGATTTACGCATGCGATAAGAAAATGTTTCACACGATACGTCATGATAAGCCACGTCATTACAAAAGGTGATCGTGTGCAGGTCGTTAAAAGAGGCATACAAATGTGCGTATCTGATATGATAACTGGAAAGAGAAATAGAGAAAAGCTAAGATGGAAGAGTCTATGAAAGTAGTGGCAGAGATAACGAGGCACAGAAGCTCGAAGCTCGGTTGAAGTAGAGTTAAACTACAACATGAAGACCCTTTACATGAAAGACCTGTTGATGCATTTAATCCTCGTGGACGGCACTGGCAGTGGTGGGAGGTGTGGCGCGGGTCTGGGAAGAGACGTTTGCAAGGATAGGCTTGATAACGGACAGATAAGTCGTTTGCGCGCCCTGTGAAAAAAAGAAGAGTCGTCGAATAAGGTTTCTTGGGGAAGCCGAGTGAAAACTTACGCGGAAGGCAGGTAGCTGAAGCCAGACAATGAAAAGGGTTTTGAGGGTGTAGTACCAGGGGATGTAGTAGAGGACGAGGGAGGATGCAAAGCTCTCGAGGAAGTTGAAGAAGCCAAAGACGACCCAGTATGTGAGCCACTGGATATCGTCTTGTGGCGATGGCGACTCGATGGCCTTGAAGGAGAGATAAGCGGGGAGAGCCCAACCGACGAGGTTGGAGACGATTGCGGCCAATGAGTTGACGAGATGGAGGAGGGCGAGGAGGGCGAGAACGCCAAGGACTCCGTAGGTCTTGGGGACCTGCGTACGCTGCTCAATGTGGCTGAGGACAGGGTACTTTGCGAGCTGCGGGATGCGGTTAGCGACGGCGACGACGACGACGACGACGACGATACAAACCTCTTTATCGAGCTGGTGGATGTAAACGGCGGCCTTGTTACGAGCTTGGACGACGACGGGATGCTGCTGGATCTTTTGGGCGGACATGGTGGTTGCTCGAAACAAAATTCGGGCTGCGCTGTTATCCCTTGAAACACGTGCGATCGGTGTGCCAAGTCACGTGGACAAGCTTTACACGCAACTACCATGTCGTCTCTCAAGGCACGCAGCCTTTATTAGCCGTCTGCCGATTTACTGACCTTGCACCAGGCACTTCACGCCGTCCTCCCTCCGTTTGCGCCCACAGTCCCCGTCGCGCTGCTGCCCTATATTGCTGCAATCCTTCTTGCTTCCACATTTGCTTTGGCTTTCTATTTCTCCACGTATGTCTATTCACACCACAATTAATCCCAAGTCCAACACCTTTACAGACTCCCAAAGGACACCGTCCCTGCCCGCGAGGCTGCCGTTGCCTCGACCGCCAGTATCCTCGCTGGCTTTGGCGTCGTTGCCCTCTTTTGCTCGGTCGGCGTGTATGTGTAGAGAAGATATAAATACCCCAAGTCTGTCATTCAAGCACTAGTTGTTGACGCGCCAGCCATGTTTGCAGCTTACGCACTAGAAAGAGAGTCAGACGAGTCAACATGATAAAAGCAAGCAGCGTACGGTGTAGAATATCGTTGAGCCTTCGTCAGCACTCCGTAGCTGCAACAGAGTCAGTGCATCATAAGTATTCAATCGTACAATGTTCTGCGTACCTGCATTTCTTTTGAATACGCCGAGAGATGGCCACATGCAGGGCACTTTTCCGAGACCTGTCCCGAATCGTCAGTGTCACTAGGTATCTATAAGTTTTAGCACGCACAAGAGTTCCCTGGTCGCCCTGGTCGTGTCGTTTGGTCTGCGTCTTGCGTTTCTGCTGCAACGCACTGGAGAACGCATCAGGGTGCGAGCGGGTCGTAATCTCCGTGTTTTCATATGCTATACTCGAATAAAGATCAGTTGGTCAATGAAAAGAGGCATACGCACAGCTAGCAGGTTCAAGATGCCCACACTGCTCACAAACGACGGTATCCTCGCCATCCTTGGGCAGCGCAAGGAGCGTCCCGCATTCTGGACAGAAGATAAGAGATCCTAGTAACAGTCCATTAGAAACGCACAGAGAGTCTGTATAGACGTACCTATTTTGTGGGCAAGGACAGACATGATGGGAGACTGTCCAACTTTTTTGCGTCACGTGCGATCAATGGTATTGTTATAACAGATAATCTAGTAAATACATAGTGTCAAGAGCGTGGATCTAGAAGCGTCTGATACGCCATTCGGACGTCTCGCACAAAGGCATAGAATCCTCTTGTTTCGTTGAGCGTCTTGAGCAGCAAAGGGAGAGTAGGCAGGGCCGGTGAGGCAGTAGCGACTAGGAATGATTGAGATGAGCGATATAATAGACGGTGGTTAAAGTGCACCTTTGTACTCCTGCGCCACGTTGAGCACAAGACTACATTCGCGATCGGGATTGGCAGTGTCAAGATGGGAAAAACGGAGCAGCACTTGGTCCGCCCCGATACCCTCGAGCACGCACCCCAGAGCCCTTTCGACAGCGTCTACCCCAGGCGATATGTGTGCGGCATGCGTGCTGAGCGTGTTGCGCTCTGTAGTACGTTCTGTATCTACCCGTGTGAGCAAAGTAAACGAATTACTAGCAAAAACGCACCCCGACGAAGGTTGGCGGTCGAAGCGCGATACTGCTCAATCTCCGCCTCTACCATCTGATTCTTCTCATGCAGGGCCGCAAGCTGTCTCTTCAGAGCCGCAACCTGCAACTCTGCGTCCTTGCGCTCCTCCTTCTCCCGCTCAAGCGTCGCGACGAGATCGATCTCGCGGAGCTTGCACTGGTTCGTCTCTGCTTCTGCCGCCTGAACTTTATCGAGTATACGCTTTTTCTCGGCGGCATGGGAGGCGCGTCGCTCGGAGAGGGTAGTGAGAGCCCGGTTTTTGTAGGACGAGACGGCTTTGAGGAAGTTATGCGTAGAAGCTTCATATGTGGAGATGCGGAGGTCGATGTGTGGCGCAGAGGAGGTGAGGAGGGAGGCGAGGTCGATTTGAGGGAGGCGCAGGACGTGCGTTGCCATGACCCCAAGGGAGAGGAACGCGTCGGTCATGTGACCAGACGCGCCATCTGGGGATCAACGCCCCGGTTTCATTTCAAATTCCAACGACAATGGTCAAGTCCCATGATGGAATGCCGTACTGCCGAGATGTGCACATGGACACTGCAAAGGGGCTCCCGTTAGGTTTGGGTGGTGATTACGTTGATGTTCAGATGGGCACGACCAAGGGGTTGCCGGTAGACAGCAACGAGATAAAGATGGATACGGCGAGAGCGAAGACGACGCTCAGGCAGGGCGGTGTGCAGAAGGTCTGGGAGAAGGAGCTGCTGGAGAGTACAGAGGTTAGAAGGAAGGCGACTGTTGCTCAACTATGTGAGTCGGTCTTGCTTCGCCCTGAGTGCGGCCTCCCATCATCCCCTTTCCCTAGATTTCTTGGATTACTACTTCCAGACCCTGGGCTACCTCGCAGCCCGTAAGGAGCGCCGGGCACGCTTCGATGCGGATACAAAGGCCCGCGATCTCAAAATGCTGGAGCATGCAAAGGAGTTCAAGAGCTATTGTGGTCGCGAGCGTGTGTTGCTCCGGAGAAGGCGTGCCAAGCTCAAGGTCGACCAGTTCCATATCATCGCACAGGTAGGGCAGGGTGGGTACGGCGAGGTCTTTTTGGCGCGCAAGCAGGATTCGGGCGAGGTCTGTGCACTCAAGAAGATGAAGAAGAGGACCCTGCATAAGATGGATGAGGTGCGTTCTTTTCACTGTAGATCATGGCTGATGCGACGCGCGCGCGGTGTAGATTAGGCATGTGCTCGTTGAGCGTGATATCCTGACGGCAACAAAGACGCCTTGGCTTGTACGACTGCTGTATGCATTCCAGGACTCAGAACATGTGTACCTCGCGATGGAGTATGTTCCAGGTGGAGACTTTCGTACACTCCTCAACAACTCGGGTGTCTTGAAAGAGGATTACGCCAGGTTTTATATCTGTGAGATGTTTTCTGCAGTAACAGAGCTACATAAACTTGGATATATTCATCGGGATCTGAAGCCTGAGGTGCGTCGCATCATTTCTTGCGCGCTAACGGTGATTGATCAGAGTGCGTGGATGCAGAATTTCTTGGTGGATAGCACCGGTCATGTTAAATTGACTGACTTTGGACTGGCGACTGGCGCGCTTAATCCAAAGAGGATCGAGTCGCTCAAAATCAAGGTTTGAAAGTGCTGTTGATTGTGGTGTAGCTACTACTACTTGCTTACTTGTTTTGCTTTCAGCTCGACAAAGTCAAAGATCATCAGATTATACACCGCTCGACGATAGAACGCCGTTCGATCTACCGATCTATTCGTAATGAAGACGCTCGATATGCTGACTCGATCGTCGGCTCGCCCGACTATATGGTAAAGCTTGATCGAACCTACCTATATTCCTTGCATTCCTGATCTACTTTCGTAGGCCCCAGAAGTCCTCCGTGGAAAACCCTATACTTACTCTGTTGACTACTGGTCACTCGGTTGTATCCTATTCGAGTTCTTGGCGGGATTCCCGCCGTTTAGCGGGAGCACACCTGAAGAGACTTGGACCAATTTGAAGAATTGGACAAAGGTGCTCGCCAGGCCCGAGTACGACAAACCTGAAGACCTGATTTTCAACCTTTCGGACCTCGCATGGGACGGTGTAACTCGGTGAGTATGATCATGCTGTTACTGACCAAGTAAGGATAATCCTTCGCGTTTTGCAGCCTCATCTCCCATGCTAGCGTCCGCTATTCGACTCTCGCTCAGGTGCGGAGCCACCCATTCTTTGGCAAGGCGAAATGGGAGGACCTCCGTTCAGTGCGCCCGCCGTTCGTCCCCGCTCTCGATTCCGAAATAGATACTGGATATTATGATGACTTTAATAATGTGGAAGATATGGAGAAGTATGCCGAGGTCAAGGAGAAGCAGAGGAATGTGGAGATGGTGAAGGAGAAGGATGACGGTTTTGGGAGAGGTGTATGGGTTGGGTTTACGTTTGGGAAGAATGGAGTCGGGGCGGCTGCGAAGGCGCTTGGAGGTGTGGCTTCAGGGATAGATGATGGAGCGCTTGCGACGATTTTCTGAGTAGGACCTTTGGTTGGGCTTTTAATTTCTGGTATCGCGTATCTTTGTTTCAGTGGTGGTCGTTTCGATGCACCCTTGAGTGGGAAAATCGGATCTATATATGTATGTGTGTAATACAGCTTGCAAGCCTCAACGGGTTGTATCGTCAAGACAAGAGTGTATTCCAAAGCAAGAAGTAAGCAAGAAGTTGATACAGCAGGTAACAAAATAAGCTAACGCTATAAGGATAGTCAAGTCGCGTGGCCATGATGAGGCTGTCCCTGGGAGGAATGACAAGAAAAATATGTTCCGAATGGTGAAATGTTCTTGAATCAAGGGGGGCAGAGGCAAAGGAGGCGCTACCAAAAGGGAAAGCGGATTGGAAAGGGATTGGGAGCGCTTAATTAGACGAAAGTACAAGAGATTTATATGGGTTGCTGTATACACGAAGACGAATGGGAGTGTGAAGCATGAGCATCATTTGAACGTTGACGCGTCGTTATATAAAGCGTGAAATTGTGTCAGGAAAGGACACTGTGGGGGGCGTGACCTGAGCACGAGGAATGTGTGGTATAGAGGATATATATTTTACATCTGGAGCGTGCGTTCACCTGCGAGCTGGGATACGGATGACGTTCCGGCCAGCTTCATCTTGGAAGACCTGTTTGATTATGTCAGTCTCTGTGTTTAGGATGAATAGCTGGGACATGGCGCACCCTGACGCGCTTATCAGGCGTGTCGTCCTTCTTAATCCCGTGAATAGATTTACGCTTGATCCTGATCATCAAAGGAGAAGTCTTTTGAGCGCTAGGCTGATTGAGTGCATCGTCAGGAACTAGAGTAGATAGAAGAAACTTGGAGAGAAGATACACACAGGTGTTACAGGTCCAGAGAACGAGGACGCAGAAGAGAGATCAGAGTCACTATCGAATGACTCGAACCCGGCTTCGGATCCAGAGCTGGGAGAAATACACACGTCCATACTTGAAGAGCTTTCGGGAGACTGCAAGTCCATATCCCAGACAATTGCATCTTCGTCGATGTGGACATCGAGGGGCTGCCATACCGCTGGTGGCTCACCTTGCTCAGTCGCACGAACGTCACTTGAATCAATGTCGGTTGCGTCACGAGGGAAGGGATCACAGTTGTCCGAGAGGGCTGACCAGCGCGAACGAATACTGGTATTGTCTGACTGTTGACTAGAAGCGAGACTGATCGAGGAAAGATCTGATCCTGTGCCGAGAGCACTGGTGGTGCCGTTGGGGGAGGTGATCATCTGAACGACATGAGGTATTGAGCATGTCAAGGCAGGACGTTTCTGGGAAACGCTCAGGGGCTGAGGCCTAGGGAGTTCGGCAGGAGTGACGACTTCGAGGATAGGCAGCGGGATAAGGCTGACTTGTTTGTGTGGACAGTTGATGGCTGCAACTACGTCGATCGTCAAACCAAGGTTCTGAGCACGGGCCTTAGCATGGCCAGAAGGCGTGAATGAGGCGCGAATGCGAGAAGCGACACGCATGTAGTGGGCATTAGAGCGGCGGAGGATGAGGATGAGGTTGTAGAGATGATGGGGTGAGAGGAGAGTGGCGGAAGATGAAGGCATGACGAAGCGAAAAGATGAAAATGAAGTAACTGGAAAATAGGATTGATATGTCGCTGGCGACCAAAGATATTGACAGAAAGAGTGATTGTCGAGAGCCCGTAGCACGCGCAGCGTGATCAAAGTCAGGAAAAGCCACCCACGAAATAGGCCTATTAGAACCTGGTTGAAGAGAAAAGAGAACTAGTTTGGCCCTTCGCTTGGGCGATATTTTATGGAAAAATACATTTGGACCCACAGCCGCTGCGCCACGGAGAAGCCCGCGAAAAGACAAAAGACAATAGAGACAAGAACAAGAGCAGCGCGAGTATTACGGAGGGGCGCCGGTGAGCTGCCCTGCATCCCTTGTACTTTTTTGTTCTGGGTCGATCTGATATCAAACCCCTTTTGGCGATGTTATTGTTTTCAAAAGTCAGTCGTGGAGTCAGTACATGGTCAGCGGCGACGATATCTTTCCAATCCTTCCTCTGCTATCATGCATACCCACCAGGCAGCATCACACTGACCGAGCTTCAGCCGGACGGCGACTGCAACCCAAAACGCATGATCACACGGAACACTAAAAAATGACAGGGTAGGTATGTTAGCAATGATCATTACCTAGTGAAGCGAACTATATTGCTCCGGCCTCCAATTCCACGTCGACGTGATTGACATGATATAACCCTGACCAACCCTGCAACTACTGCTAAATATTTCGAACTGGTCAAGTATCGCAACAATCAATTCCTTGATCGTTGCTTGAAAACATTGATCCACATTATGTTTTCTTCCTGACATGTGCAAATGTGCTTCCACTTGGGCCTTATTACAGGCACCTCGTCAGATGTTGATTGTGCTTACAATAGCTGACGATGCAGAACCATTCAAATATGGACCCACAAATTTGCATTCGGATGAATAAAGGGAAATTGCTATCGAGTACAAGGCCGATGTCATTGCCATTTGGTGCTGTCTGGAAGAAAGCGTGGCTGTCGCTTGTGGTGAACGCTAATATCAATTGCCAGTTGATTCCATTCAACTACATGTTGCACATGTTGGCTTCTAAAGATCTAAGGCTAACCTTTTTTCCAACGTATCTCGCGAAAGTTCAAATTTCCGTGATATCCCCTCTTTTGTTTGGAATCAATTTGGACATCTCAGGAGGCATCACTGCAAACTCACTTCTTTAGTTCGTCAATGTTATTCAGTTCCCGTTGGCGTGATACTTGTGGAATTGATTCAGTCTTTGACAGTGGAAACCTTCCAATCATGTAATTAAACCTTCCCAGTTCAATCCTGTTCTACAATCGTGATATCTAACCATTCACTGGGATATTTTAGGCATTGGACACTGACGCGCGCTGATCGAAGAAGACGTCGCATTCCACCTTGCTGAAAGTGTCAAACTGTATCAAGCAACTGCAATCGAACAACATGAAACAGCCGCATAGGCATACAAAGTATCAGACGTTGGCAGGGTTCTGTTCCATGACCACCACATACCATCAACAGCCCGGTGTTTACGTGCGCTTTTGCATCTGAAAATACTCTTCGTATATTTGGGTCGCTCAGCAGTAAAGAAAACCTAATTTGGGCAAATCTCATCCGTTAAATAAATAACGTCCTGGCTGACCCCACCACATAATCCCGCACTATGACTTTCAACCTCACAGAGATACAAGCTCAACAACTGAACCCGTTGACGCCGATGGCTTTCTTGCCTCCAGACGTTGAGTATCAAGCGACCGTCACTGCCTATGTGATGGCGGGGTCTCTCGGTGTGAGTCCTGAGTTTTCTAGAGATCATGGTCGTTGGCTAATCTAGCTTCGGTCTCGGTACATAGGCTTTCCTCTAGGATATCCTAATTCATGTTGACAGCGATTACAAATTGTTGTTCAAACATAAGATTAGTATACCGACGGTAGTATACTTCCTTTCGAGGTAAGCCTTTACCTGTCGATGACATTCTTTGACTTTTGATAATAAACTTCCCTTCACAGAGCAGGGGTTCTGGTCTACGTTCTGATGAGCGTCATTTTCATAGGTGAATCAATATCCACTTATCGTGTTCCTCGTTATTCATAGTTATTCAGCTGCAGCCCTACCGAATTGCCAAGTGATTGAAAGGACTATCTATGTGCTATATCACGTCGCATTCGCCTCGACAGCCATTCTTTTCTTCCTTCGCGTTCGCGCAATTTTCAACCAGAATAAACTTGTTGTGGGATTTTTCGCAATTCTGTGGCTAGGAGTTCTCGGTGCCTCTCTAATTGTTGCCACTGTGGGAAGTGCAGTACACCTTGAGCCTACACGTTACTGTAGTGCCACGAAACTTAAACCGTACGCAAGTGCTGCCCCGATCACTTTCGCGGCCAACGATACATTTGTGTTCTTGGCTATTTCGTGGCGACTTTTGTCAACCGTTTTTTTTGATCGTGGACGTAAATTGAGCGTCAAATCCATGATACTGGGCGAATATCTTCCTGCCTTCTCAAGGGCCCTGCTGCAGGATGGACAAGTTTATTATCTGCAAGTCAACTTTTCTCAATGCTCTAACAATTACTCATACGCCGGATTCAGGGTATCAGTAACCAGCAATATAGTAGTCGCCGTTATTACCTGGGCAGGAGATGTGCCCCTTTCGTACCGTGTCATGTTCGAGATCTTTAACGTCGCGTTGACGAACATGATGGCGTGCCGAGTATTCCGTCATACCAAGTTTGGTCATTTCAGAGAGGACACAATCTCTACACGATGGCTAGCATCTCAGCTTGGGCACCTTGACCTCGAAGATGGAAAAGGGCCTGAGATCCGGAAGTCTCCAATCCACTTTGTGTCTTTCCGAGCGACAGAGACAGAGGCCGATGCCGATGATTCGGAAGCGGATTGGCGCGAGCGAGGAGCTAATAGAAGGCCCACGGCCCTCTGACGAAGACCTTCTATCAATCGTGGCTGCGTGTGGCATGAACATATTTCGGTAGATTGATGTACTCAATCTACATGTACTTGGAGTTGGAGTCTCTCCATAAGTTAACTTCATTCCCAGTCTCCGTTACACCGAGTTATCGGCGCTTGCTTATGCTGTAGCTCTTGACTTGGTGCCCGGACCTCGGACCGAAAGCTGTCATTGTCGTTCTGCACCCAAAAAACTCCACTGCGAATGAGGACCTTAAAAAGGTTTCGCAAAGTTACTATATAATTCAGGTTTTGATCAGGATCGTCAGTCACTGCCGTTTACAAGCCTTCACAACACCGTTTCTCCGAGTCCTTCGTGACAGTAAACGCTATTTTTTTAATACGGCAATCCCAATTTGTTGTCCTACATAGCAACGGGCCGTCAGAACAAAAAAAGTACGCTGCTCACCAGCCCGAGGTTCTATTTAGACTCATTCTAGCTTCATCCAACTCATTGGAATGTATAAGCCTCTCGGCAAGAACGTCATAATTTGAATTTGCTGGCCTTGTACATTTGCTTCTGGGGTCGAACCCGTCTGTAGCTAGAGGACCCTAGGCCCGATCTCGCCACGGCCTAACTTCGGAATGAGAATTCGCGGCGGCCCACGATCATGTAACCTTTCACGATCTCCATAGATTTATTGCCTTTGACAACTCAACGCTACGCAAAGACGTACGAGTGAGTGACAATAAAAAAAAGAGCATCTGAACAGCTGTTTCAAGTCCTTTGTTACGATTCGACTCCTCCCAGTATATTTCCTCAAGTAGGTGTCCCATCTTTGGTACTGTGCCTTCTCTATCCCATTAAGGGCACTACTTGACACAATCGTATAATCCAATCATTTCAGTTCAATGACCGATACTCTACTCCTTTACCCTTCTGATATGCGTCTAAAAATAATGTATCTTCCGATAGTTAACGGCATGAAGTGATTCATTTTATTCCACCGTGTACATACAAGATCCTATATGTGAATCGACTGTGTTACACAAATGCAAACGTATGGGGTATACTCGAGTTAATACAAATGCAAATCTACAGAAGGGAAAAGTATGAAGACGCTGAACCGGAGATCATTTGAGACCTTCACTTGATCTGAATGAATCCTTGGGCCGATGTTTCGTAACCCAGGGGTGAGCAAGAACAAGGGGAAGGGACAGACGACGTCGCGGGTCATATTGAAGAAGCTGTATATCAGAGTCAGTGGTAGAATCCAAGTATATCAAGAAAGATAAGACCTGGGCAATGAGGTCTTTCACTTCTGCACTTAGCGCTGCAGGGAATCTGAGGTCTACTTTGGCAATGCGTCTGTAAGTGTCTGAACGAAGATGAGTGAGCAGTTTATAGTTTCAGGCAAGAGAAGAGTAATCACTGGAAACGCTGTTTCGATCTTCAAAGGGTGGGTTACCAATGAGGAATTCATAAGTTAGCACACCCAATGCCCACAAGTCAACCTCCTTCGTATGCTCTCGACCCTCAACCATCTCTGGAGGCAGATAATCCAGTGTGCCGCAAAGTGTCTTTCGCCTGTTGCCCGGTGCATGGACACTCCAACCAAAGTCTGCAATCTTAAGCTCGCCGTTGATGCCTAATAGCAGATTCTCGGGTTTAATATCGCGGTGGATGACATGCTTTCCGTGGAGATAATTCAGTGCATCTGCCATTTGGTCGATATAACGTGCACTGCGGCGCTCAGAAAAACAGCCGTGTTTGCTGAGCTGCCTATAGAGTTCTCCCTTCCCAGCAAACTCGAGCATAAGAAAGATACGTTTCGTATCATGGAAGTACCCGTACAGGCGGAGGATGTTGGGATGACGTAGGTTCTGCTGAATTTCAATCTCGCGCCGTATTTGCTTCTCGACCTTGTTGTGGACGATCTCGGATTTATAGAGGGTTTTGAGGGCAAGGATATATTTGGGTTCTGCTTTGGTACGGACCATATAGACTCGCCCGAATTTGCCCTTACCAAGGGGCCGGCCCATGTCAAAGTCAGACAAGTGCCATTCTCTCGTGGGGTATTTTCTGGAGTAAAATAAGGTAAAGATTAATAGATATATGAAGATACAGACCTCGATACGCTGGAGTCTAGTGCAAGCTCCTCGGCGGCTTCGCCGTAGACTATTTGGCCGCGCTTCTCATCGTCGATCTCAAGACCACCATCATACCGTCCGATGTCTACTGATGGCTGAGCCTTTGTAGCAGTTGGCAAAGGTTGTTTAATGGGATGGCGGAGAGAGGATGGTCCATGCAGTGGCTTAGCTGAAACGCCAAATTTGGGCAGCAGTTTGGGCTGACTGGCAGACTTTGAGCTCGAAAGTGTAAGGGGCTTCTTGGAAGCAAGCTCAAGGGCTTCAAATTGTCGGGTTATCGAGCTTACCGTTGCCATCGTTGCACGTTGCAGTCGCGTGCAGATCTGTCCTGGCGTTCATTTTCGCGTCAGCGTCACGTGGTCATGTTCGCAATCATGAATTCTCCGCAACTACAGTCCGTTGTCAAGTTCTCTCCGATCTGTCAATGCTAGGGTCGACCGGTCAAATTTCTCTATGATTCTGTCAATTAGCAAAAGCACAAAAATAGATGCCTTCGGAATATCCCTTTATCATTCTCTTGTTGACTTTCTAGGCGTTGGTTTAGACTCGGCCCAACTGACTCGTTCTACCTTTACCGAAGGTGACCCTTCCAGGTCATAGCTCAAAACGTCTATTCTCAAACAGAGCACAACGATTATTAACTACATCAGAATCCTCAATCTTCTATAGATCTAGGGCACATTAAACTTTGCCCCCCTACTTAATCGGAGCCAGATCAGGTGCCCTACAGTTGAAGTACTATAACTCACAGGCTTTCCGTTATCCCTCCTTTATTCTCTTTCCCTCCCTCCTTTCTCGCGACACCCCGTTGCAGAGCATTGGTACGCTTTCCGTCGTCTCGGTCGTGGTCCATCAGCACCTTTAATTGTCCCCATGGCGGGTACCTTGAACAACGGCGCGTCCGAAAAAGGCTACCACCTGGGAAATATACATAACACAAGCAGCGATGACGGTTATCCTGACACACACGAACATACTAACCTCATTTTGTCTCGAGCCGCAGGTATGAAGGGGTTGTGGTACCATCCACTAACTCAGGTCAGTATGAAACATGACTCGATCGATTCGGTCTACTTCCTCAATTAAAGGCCGTCCTTCTTGGTTTTGTTTGCTTCATGTGTCCTGGTATGTACCAACATCGACAGTTTACATTCAGTCTCACGCCAATACACGCGCACAGGCCTCTTCAACGCGTTGAATGGGCTTGGAGCTGGGGGCCAGGTAGATTCTACCACAAGTGCTAACGCAAATTCAACACTGTATGCGACGTTCGCTGTTGGAGCCTTCTTCGCCGGGTATGTCAATATATTGATTGCACGTAACTGGTGTCGAATGTGACCCTGCTCATCATTGTGGTTCTCCCATTGCTCCACAGATCAGTCACGAACAAAATCGGGGCAAAACGTGCCCTCCTGGTTGGGAGCACGGGGTACGCGCTGTACATCGGGTCTTTTCTGTACGTAAGCCCTACTTTTCAGTCTTTTCTACGTTCATAGATGTATTCTATTCGCCAGCGCGGTTAACATCCATCCCAAGGCAGGCGGATTTATCATCGCCGCCGGCGCATATCTCGGCTTCTCTGCTGGACTTTTGTGGACGGCCCAGGGATCCCTGATGCTTGCATACCCGACAGAATCGCAGAAGGGTCTTTTTATAGGGGTGTTCTGGGCCATATTTAACTTCGGTGCGGTAGTTGGCGCGTCTGTATCATTGGGAGAGAACTTCCATTCAAAGGTAGTGTCAGTGTTCATACATATCCATCTTTTCCCCTCTTCAGTTTCACGTGGATTCAAACGTATTTTTATCTGTGTAGGCTAACTCCGGTAAGTTCTGATAAGGTATATGAGAGGTACATGTTCACAAGGCCTGCATTCTCAAGTCGGGAACGGTACTTATGTATGAAGTTTCTCTCATAATTTTACCTAGTGTTTATCCCACTCGCTCTTTGTCAGGTTGCCTTCCTGATACTGACTCTCATCGGCGTACTCATCCCGTTGTCAATGGTGGATCCGAATGCAATTATTAGAACGGACGGTACGAAGGTTACAGCACCACGGCACCCTTCCTGGAAGGTAGAAATCTACGGCCTTTGGATAACACTCAAGACCGACCCGATGATCTTGTTCCTCTTTCCCATGTTCTTCACCTCGAATTGGTTCTATACTTGGCGTGTGTCCGAGTGTTTATGTTTATGCATGCTCGTTTTACTGATTGCCCAATATCAGAATTCAACGAGTACAATAATGCCTTATTCAATATTCGAGCTAGGTCTCTCAACAATTTGGTCTATTGGCTTGCCCAAATTATCGGCTCGATTTCGATAGGATTTCTTCTCGACCAACAGAATATTTCTCGTCGAACACGAGCCTTCTCGGGATGGATGATTCTGTTTGTCATGGTTTTCGTTGTCCACATCTGGGCTTACTTTTACCAAAAGTATGTCCCTTCTGGAAGCATTAGACTATTACCTTCCCTCTCTGCTTGATAGGGGCTATACTCGAGAGTCAATTCCACCTGATGCGCAGAAAATGGATATCGATGATTCGGGATACACTGCAAAGATAATGTTATACATCTTATGTGGCCTCCTCGACGCAATGTGGCAAACCACGTCATACTGGATCATGGGCGCGATGTCGAATGATCCTGCGAAATTGGCCCATTTCACTGGTTTTTGTACGTCTTCTGTGGTGCCGTAATGGAAGGTCGGCTGACCATGCTTCGCTCACAGATAAGTCGTTCCAATCCGCTGGCGGCGCAGGTGTGTGGCGAGCTGATGCTGTCAAAACACCGTATGCACATTCTCGTAAATTAATGCCTTTTCCTCACAACAAGTGCGTAGGTTCATGAACGTGTTTATTTCTACCTGGGCACTTCTAGTTTCCGGTCTGGTTTTCGCTCTCCCAATGATTTTTCTACGTGTCAAGGAGCACACTGACTATTCGGACGAAGTACTGTAAGCAGACTTTGTTCCGCCATCGCCAAGAAGGATTCACCCGTCTTCTTCTTTCCATAGGGCGCGGATGGACGACTTGGGACATATCCGCGTTGCGGCGGAAATGCAGGGACTGACACCAGCAGGAGATTCTATGCGCGAAGTGCGAACGATAAAAAGAGAACACAGGGATCCTGCTCACCAGCCGTCAACGAGTTGGTAAATCAATCGCATCAATGTAGGAATGTGTATGTGCATGTATTATTTATCTATCTACGACTACATCTCAACTTGACGCGTAAGAATCTATGTGTCCCGCTGACCCTTCGACAGTACGATAGGTGGTCTTGCGACAATGTAAGCAGATTTTCTTTTGGTCTGGACTTGAAGGGAAAGTAGGCGTTTGTCTACTCCAACTGATGAGAGCAGCCTAGTGCAAGCGCCACCGAAAAGGTTTTGCATCAGATCCAGCTGTATCTTCAGAAGCGTTAACCGCTCAACAAAAAACCACGTTTATCATGGAGAGCAGACCATGAGCTTTTGAAGAAATATTAATGGGATGTCACATTGCTTAGGCCCTGGCTTTCCAAGAGGGTTGAAATGCATATTAAAGATGTGATGCACAGTCGGTGTTGGCAAATTTAAAGTATCCTTACAATTTGCATAGTCAGATGAGGAAGGATGAGTATGTCGCAAAGATATACGAATTTACGTGAGTGAGGTGAATTCAAGCTAAAAGCCAACTCGAAAACGCGGGATTTCGGCAGCTCGGTGCATCAGTCAGAGTTTGAGCTTGTGAAAAATTGATATCGCAGCTTAGTTATATCTCCTTTGCAGCACGATACGACTCGACCCCTGTCACTCTTCTCTTCAAGTTTCATCAGGAGAACGTATTTGGAACTTGTCAGCTGAGGACGTGTACAACCGTGTTTTCTGGTGGTGACACTTCAAAGTCCGACTGCAGGCCGAAATCCTCAAAAACCGAATGTGGATTTCATGTCGGTTTTTGCTGCTACAATCTTAACTCCAACCAAATCCATCAAATATGCTGCTGTGAACTACCTTACTGTCAATTGAAAACTGAAATATGACAACTAGAAAATTTGAAGCTTGGAAAACATGAATGAATCATGATCAAGGGTTATCCGATCTATCCGGGCCCGGGATAATGAGTGGAAAAACATTTACATTCCGCTCGATGACTTTTTCCTTCTACATAACTCGGGCCGTCTGTTATTTGTAACTGGAAATTCAGTCTTGACGTGGGTATCTGACGCACCGGAACCATGTATGTCTCCAGATAGCCCCAGATATGACTATCTGGCCTCATGTTGCCTATCTGTTCCGGGAATGAACCCTGAATGAATCTCGGCATGAATGATACTCCGCAAGCGAGTAGTCATGTGGAGTCCAAAAATCAAGAATAGAGTTGGTCGTGTTCCAGTGATGTAGTTCCTGCCAGTTTCCTAGCGGGGTTCATGCTTGGCGGGTCACAGAGCTCATGCGGCGTCTCATATGGTGCAACTCGTGAGATTTTGATTGCATACACCGGCTTCCATTTTTACTTATAAGTATTGTGGTTACGGAATGGAGATTTCTTTGCGGCATTACCCACCTACCATTCACCGTTCAGCCTCTAAAGCTATCTAGGCGCTGTCCGTTATGACTGGCGTTACCGATACTGAGAAGGGTTCCGTCCACGGCAGTGACGCTGCATCCCAACAGGTCTATGAGCGGCCTACTGGACTGAAGGGCTTGTATTATCACCCTCTAACCCAGGTCAGTTTATCTCTCACTCCCCATATTTCTATACAACATCAAATGTCGATTATATCAGACATCTCTACTGGGTTTTGTGTGCTTCATGTGTCCTGGTGCGATTTTCTTGGTTGTCGTGACGTCTCGGTTAATATTTTGTCTAGGTCTCTTTAATGCCTTGAATGGTCTCGGTGGTGGCGGACAGGTAGACAACACCACAGGCGCGAACTCCAATGCGGCTCTGTACGCGACCTTCGCTTTTTCCGCATTCTTTGCTGGGTATGTTGTCTGTTTCCTAGCTTCGGGATGGGTTTGAATGGTGGATTCCTCTACCAGATCTATCAACAACAAACTTGGACCACGAACCACATTGGTATTAGGTACCGCGGGGTATGCCCTCTATGTCGGCTCGTATCTGTATGTTGAATGACTTCAAGTTATCCAAGACTTGTCTAATATCGCTGCAGTGCCATCAACATTCATCCTGGTGCAAAAGGCTTCGTGATCGCTGCTGGCGCTATTCTCGGTATCTGCGCTGGTCTGCTTTGGACTGCACAAGGTGCCTTGATGATGTCCTATCCCACAGAGGGTGAAAAGGGCAAATACATCGGTGTTTTTTGGGCTATTTTCAATCTAGGTGGTGTTGTTGGGGCCTCTGTTGCGCTTGGGGAGAATTTCCACTCGAAAGTAAGCAGCTACTGTTTCTTTTCTTGGCAGTGTTTTATCAGTCTTGATTTCTCTTCATAGGCGAATTCCGGTGAGTAAGCTTGGACTGTTCTTGCGTGGCCATACTGACCCAACGTCACGATGTAGTCGGCAACGGTACCTATGTATGTCCTCAGTACATATATATATATATATACGTTCGTTTTCAACTGACACCGTCTGGAGATTGGTTTCCTTGTCCTCACGTGTCTCGGTGTCTTGATTCCTCTCACTATGGCCGACCCACAAAAGATGATTCGTACAGATGGTACCAAGGTCGCTACACCCCGCCAGCCATCTTGGACTTCCGAATTCTTCGGTCTTTACGTGGCTCTACGGACTGATCCTATGATTATTTTGTTGTTCCCCATGTTCCTGGCTTCTAACTGGTTCTACACATGGCGTGAGTTAAGACCAGTCTTATCTAAAAGGAGGGAGGCAATTTTGACGTACGTCAACAGAGTTTAACGACTACAATGGCGCCATCTTCAACATTCGTGCTCGTGCATTGAACAATCTCGTCTATTGGACTGCTCAGATTGTGGGATCTATCGCTATAGGCCGTCTTCTCGACCAGCCTAAACTTTCGCGTCGCATACGGGCTTTCTCTGGTTGGGCAGTGTTATTTGTCTTCGTCTTCTTCGTCCACATTTGGGCCTACTTCTATCAGAAGTAAGTGGCGTCGGTCTATTTCACATTTGGAGCTGCATCTCATTGCCATGGCACTCAGAACCTATACCCGTGCTTCTGTACCCCCTGATTCAGAACGCCTTGACGTCTTTAGCCCCGGCTACACTGGAAAAATTCTCCTGTACATTTTCTGTGGTGTTCTTGATGCCATGTGGCAAACAAATGCGTATTGGCTGATGGGTGCTATGTCGAACGATCCCGCTAAGCTGGCCTATTTCGCTGGTTTTTGTATGTATTCATACCCTGGTGCATGTATTTTGGCTGAGAAATCTATCTTATAGATAAGTCACTTCAATCTGCTGGTGCTGCTGGCATGTGGCGTGCAGATGCTGTTTTGATTCCGTGAGCAACTTTCATTGCTTACAAGTTTCATCCTTGATACTCATGTGAATATTGGTAGATACATGAATATTTTCGTTTCGACCTGGGCTTTGCTTGTTGCTGGACTCATTTTTGTCCTCCCGATGATCCACCTCCGTGTGAAAGATCACACTGATTCTCAAGATGATGATATGTATGTACATTCTGTCAAATATATTGATATTACACCTGACTCATATGTTCACAGGCAGGAGAAGGTTGCAACCAACTTTTAATCTTTTCACCCATTCACGATATACCTAGTTTAAGAACTTTTCACGATCAAATTACATACCTCATCAGTTAACGGATTATACATGTAATAGAGGAGGACTTTGGAACCAAAAGCTGACATGTTATGGTGCTTCCCGTATTGGAAGACGAGTTGCATACGTATTCTGGCAAAAGATGGATGAATAACACAGTTGTGGCGCACTGAACACACATGTCCCTGATTTTGCGAGTGTTTACTGCCTGCGCAGAGCATTGGGGAACGGCTAACTACTCATTAGAGAGTAACATAGATATACTACAGAACTCGGAAGAATGTCGGTCGATATGAGCCTATCGGGTGATGTAGATGACACGTGGCTCTAATAAATCCCAACCACAACCATGTCACGACAAGACAAGGCAACGACTGAACGATTTACTCGTATCTTGCGTGAGCTTGTAAAACAACCAGAAAACAAAGTATGTGCTGACTGCAAACGCAATGGTCTGTCATCTGTTCATTATCTACACGCGTTCATCTCACCACCTACTGCTTAGATCCCCGATGGGCTTCCTGGAACATGTACGTTCTCCCCGCAATTGAACAACCAGCATTAACACTTCCTCAGTGGAGTTTTCCTCTGTATCCGATGCTCAGGCATACATCGTGGAATGGGCACCCATATAAGCAAGGTCAAATCTGTCGATCTCGACACCTGGACACCAGAGCAGATGGAGGTCGGTTTCGTTTTCATACTTTACGCTCAAGCTAATGTGAGATCAGTCTATCCAAAAGTGGGGAAATCATCTAGCAAACCTGTACTGGGAGGCACATCTGAAGCCAGGACACATCCCCCCTGAGCAGTACGTTATTGCCGCTGTCTTTTCGAGAGTTGTTCTCATATACCAAAAGCAAAATGGAATCCTTCATACGTTCGAAATATGAGTCTAGACGTTGGGCTCTGGAGGGACCTCCTCCTGCGAATCCGTCCGATCTTGAGAGTAACATCAGGACTTCCACTGTGCAGCCACAACAGGCCCCTTCTCCACCACCTGCATCGCAACATTCCCATAATTCTACTGCAAACATCACCACTCGTACATCAGCCACTATTCGCCAGCCTCAACCTCATCCCCTCCTTTCAACCAATTTTTCCACAAAATCATCACAGCGAGATACCAGGGTCCCCTCCACATCTGCACCCGTCCCGGCACCGGCATCGGCAAAACCTAAAGCACCAGAAAATGATCTCTTTTCTCTCGACTTCCATGCACCGACTCCCCCCGCCCCTCCCGTACCTGAGGTACTCAAGAAGGATGTCAAACAGGATATCCTTTCACTTTTTTCCTCTCCGCAGACCGCATCTGCCTCGACATTTGGCCAGTCCGGTACTACTACTCTGACTACCTCGTCGTGGGCAACACAGACCGCAATTCCCCAACAACAGCAGCAGCCAATTACGAGTATGCTTGGCACATCTGGGGTTGGTGCATGGGGGGTAAGTTCTGGATGGGGAGCGCCTGCTGCTGTCCCTCCCGCGCATAACAACCTCTGGGGAGCTCCTCAGACAGGACTGACGAGCCAACAACAGTCGGGGCTATTCAATACGTCGGCGGTGTGGGGATCATCACCTTCTGCACCTTCTGCACATGACCCATTTGGTTCCTTTACAAGTTCTAACACGGCAATAAGCGCTGATTCGGTACAACCAAAAAAAGATGACGTGTTTGGAGATCTGTGGGGTGGATTCAAATAGACACAACTGAATACATGTACAATTTTCAGAACTTTGGCGAGATAGAGGCCTTCAGTATGAATCTTCCTCTTTGGGAGCGACTTAGCCCATCTCTGCATCTAAAATTGGCATCTGTACGTAGGGACGGGTTATCGCACGAGGTAAAGTTCACTTCATTCCCGCTAATTGAGCTTTAGGTCCTAATGGGTGAAAAGGGATGAATACTTGAGGGATTAAAGTCCTTGAGTGCATGAAATACCTTGTCAATTAACCTCTTCGCAATGGGATGGAATGCATCCTTCTTGCTCTTCCAGACCTTCACGGCCAGGTCTTCATCTACTTTGAAGACATACCGGAATGTAGGCCTACAGAATTTCATCCTCCCAATGATCAACCCAGACTCCGAGTCTGCGCCAACAATCCAATTCATTGAATCAGGAGCAAAAGCCTTTGCAGACTCGGATTGGGGATCTGCGAGGGCAAGTTCATAGAAACGGAAGCGGACTTCTGCATTGGATGTGGACGCAAATTTGTAGAGTGAGCCGAGATGGCGGACATGCGATAACGGCAATGTCGGATAAGTCTGGAGGCGTTCGAGGAAGGAGACTTATTCACAATCAATTAGATGGTATGAGACAAGTATGGTGGACTGACTGATTTGGTTTGAGTCGAATTCCTTGAGGTCGGACTCCTTGAATTTCAACTGGTCAATGTCAGATATGGAGCGAGCAGCATCCCATTCAGAGGCAAGGGTATAAACTTCTTGAGCCAGCGAAGTATCGTATTCCAACTCGACAGGAAGATGTTGGCCTTGTCCGTATAACCAAGCCTACGTCAACCACATCTCTCAGTCGTGATCCTGTCGAGGGTAGAAATGTAACGCACATCCCAGTCAATAGAGTCCAGAATTGCAATCTTCTCCGCACCACCGTGCTTCCTCCAGTATCCATAAAGATGTTCTTTCCACTGTTCTGTGGTTATACTCTTTCCAATGAAGGTGTTTACGTAGTCCTTCACGTATGGTAGAAATACTTCGAGGCCCCCCAGCTTACGTTCTATTTGAAATAGGAGTACCGAAAGAGGAAATTGACTAGGGACTCACCAAGGAGGAGGATGAAATTTGCGCCCTTTTCGTATGGAATGCTACTGTATGCGGAGTCCGGATCCTCACCTACGTCGAAGTCAATAACAAGGCACCGATATCGTGGTGCCTTCTCAAATTCTTGTAGAGCGTTCTTGAGTGCCTTGGCACCAATGATATACGAAAAGTCTCGGTGTGCGGGTGTGTGCAACTTCTGCTGCAGCACACGTTCGATATAAGTGGTCCAGCCTTCGTTGAGCCAGAAGTGAGTGGCATGAGCGTGGCTTATGGGACTTAAGCAATCGATAAAGGGGAAAGAGGCTAATAACGTACGTAACGCCATTGCCAAACCAGGAATGAGTCAGCTCGTGGACTACAACATCGACTAGAGCACGATCCCCAGTAAGAAGAGCTTTAAAGTTTAAGATTAGTGGACGATGAAACGATGTTGGAGTAAGAACCATACTCGGAGTCAAGAACGATAGGCAGGCGTTTTCCTGCAGTCTGGTCGATATAAAGTGTAACAGATTTCGGAGCGACATACCATTCCGCCGTAAGGGAAGGATGGAGGTAGAACCAATAGGTCGTAGACCCCAAACTTGTAAGGTGTCACGATTTTTTCTTCCTCGGCAAGGAACCTTTCGTAAATTCCATCAATCTTGTAGAGTCAACAACTTTGAAGTGTTAATGAAGGGTACCTCGTAGTGTCTTCGCTAAATTCCCAGTAAGCACTGTCAATGAGCTCGGGCTCAGCCCAGATTCCGCAAGTCCATTCCTTGTCTTCAAATTTGGGAAATGCTCGGTAGTGTACGTTTCCGGAGGCAATGGCAATTAGATACGACGGGATAGGCACGGGCTATGGTCATGAGAGCACCCGTTCGGTGAAGTGAGTACGAGTCCCTTACTTGATGATACGAGTATGTCACTGAATCCTTTCCGACGACTTTTCCGTCATGGACCGGTCCAGTTTGTGAGGGAGATTGACGGATTGCAGAGAGAAGTACTGGAAAGACAGAAGAAACTCTGGCAGAGTATGTCTAAATCAAAAGAAATTGCTCAAGGTCAGATCGAAGACTTGGCTAGATCAACCTACAATTTTGACAGAAGGGGTGTCTGCATTGATATATGAAGACATATAACGATAGATACAGAAGATGAGGATTACCTTGCAAAGGTACAATGGCACGAGCATAGATGGGCTGGCATTGGCTGAAGAGGAAGGGGAAGCGCTTTCCCTGTGTCTGCCTGTTTCAAGCGTTCAAACGTAAATCCTTGCTCCTGAATATTGGAGTACATACGCCTTATCTAGCCATTGCAAGGCAGTACATTCTTCTGTTGTCTTGTAATCAATTGTGACATCGATATATTGGCCAGCTTTCAGATCGGAGGGTAGAGCAATGTGTAAAGCAGAGCCCATGATTTCATGTTTTGCTTTGAGATCGAACTAGCAGGTGATTTGAGGACGAGTGAAGGTTATGGGGCGCAAGAGAGCTGACAGAGACAGATGTTCCATCAATCTTGACATCATACAGGCTCAATCCAGACGTATCGAGTCTTTGGAGACTTCATTTAGTGGTCCACTCAATAAAAGCTGTTGAACGAAGACCCTCACACAACTTCCTTTACACCGTTCTTCTTAACAAGCAGATGGTGTGTCACAGAGCCCGAGATGATCTGAGCATCAAAGTCAAGAGTCCAGTCGATAGAGAGATGTTCAGTGGCAATTTGTAGGTAGTTGGATTGTGTCGTAGGATCGATATCTGACATACTTGTGTCGAAAGCTTAATTGACGAATATTCGAAGCCTTGATCAATGTTTGATTCGCCGATAATGACCCAGAACAATTTCAACTTCCGAGTCAGATTCAACTGATATCGATGAACTGATGTGAGCAAAGTGTGGGATTACAAAGGCGACAAGCACGCCGACGCCTGTCTGCGTACAGCACCGATTCGACAATTCGCTGACACTCCCAATAGCCTGCCCCCTTTCCCGTGTTTCGTCATGATTACATAATATCATCGCGACAATCACTTAGAGAAGACGCAGTCTCATCAGAAACAGCGATTCAATAATAGACTCTGAATGTGTGCAAGATATCGACCCTGTTTGGTATGATTATTATGTCGCTCGCTCCAGTTTTTCGTTTTCACTTCTTCAAGGTCTACCGTGGCGTATCATTACTCTGGTGCAGGTATAGAATAAATCAAATTCGTTGCTCACAACTACTCAATGTCACTACAAGACCGAGATACATATCCCTGCATCTCACGGCTGCAATGTGTCGAACAATGCACGTAATATAGATATGTACAATAAACGTCCGATAAAAAGTAACAACTATACAACACTAACAATGTATATTCAATTGGTATAATAAACATATAGATGAAGCCAAAATCACTTCTTGGTTTTGTTCTTCGTAGATGACTTCTTTTTGGACACCTGAATCAACTTATCACCACTAATATCGTCAAGATTCTTCGAATTCTTTTGCGATTCATCGTCCGACGCATCCTCAACCGCTTCGTCAAGCTACATCAAGTATGTCAGAAAGTCCAAGAGGAACTCTGGCTCGAACGTACGTCATAAACCTCTTCAAGGTCAGGCAAGGGTCCTGCGGCCAACTTCTTGGGTTTTCCGATATTTTGGCCTTTATGGAACGGAATTGGGTGTTCTGAACCGTTGTATCTTGACGTATATTTTAGATAACATAACATACATGGAGGACGTGATCACTTACTTCTTGGTAAGCGCCGTCTTCGTAGCTGCAGAAATCTTTTTCAATACAAGATCATCCTTATTCTGGTCAACACCCAATTCTACGACGCTATCCCAATCCTCTTTCGAGAGATAGTAGTCGTCCATTCGCTCAATAACTTCATCCACTGCACTCTTTAATATCAGGTCAGTGATCATTTTGTCATAGCGATCAAGAGACACAAACCGCTCCAGAGTCCATTAAGGGCTTCACGATATGAGGGAACAGCGCAGGAAGATATAACTGACGGATTTCTGACTTGTCGCCTGAAACCTTCAAGCGCATACGAATTTGGATGTCGGTTAGTTGTCGACTTAGCTTGCCCTGCTTCGAATTCTGGCCAAGGTATCTGTCCAAAACTGCAGTCAGAAGAATAAACATGTGTGTAAAGATGATACAAACTGCGGGAAAGAGATCGCATTGGGACCTCCATGATGTGCTCCAGTGCCATAAAGTACTGAAGCAGGGCGAACTGTCGAGCACACTGCATGTAGGGGCATCAGACTCCAGTGTTGTTCAGGGCTAGAATTTGACACGTGAGCATATAGATTGAGCAGTAAATTAGACCCACTAACCCGTGTATCAATGCATCTACGAGATCGCCGTCAGATATGGAGGATGCTGCACGATCCATCAACTCCAGTTGTTTCAACACCTTTTCTGGCCCATCTAGATCACGAATTTTCGAAGGCTGAGTCTTGAGATAATTTTCCTGGAAGTAGATCGATCTGAGGCGGAGAAGGTATTAAACATAAAGCCCTCTAGTCACCTGGATAAATAGAGGAATGAAGGAATGATCCTGAAAGTACAATTCCATCTTGTCCCCTAGAGTCTCCCTCGAAGTCGCGGAGAAAAGGTATGGGCCTAGCATCTTTGACGTGATATCGAAAGGGCTCATAATCGAATATTTCTCGTTCATTTTGGCCCTATTGGAGATACCTCTGGTCAAAAACTTGGGATTGGACGTCAAGACACATGAATTTACAGGTTCTTGCCCTCGTCAAAGTCCATCGTGCTACTTGACAATTTCCAGGTTGACAACATGTTGAGCACTTGACGAATATCAGACTGCGCCCCAGCAATAAGTTGGTCGATAACGTTCGCAGGAATCTTCATTTTCTCTTTGAAAGCAATGGTTAGGATTCTTGAGCGCACCATAGCAACCTGTGGCCTTGACATAGTCAATACCTGGTAATCGCCTTCCCGAGAGAGGTATTACATACTTTTGGAATGTCATATTATAAGTCGTCGCCATCAGTGGTTTAAGCTTTTGAGCTTGCCTATCATTGGCGATACATATGATTGGTACCTGGGTTTTGATTAGACATCCGTTAAATCCATTAAAATTGAGACACACCTGCGTCTTCTTTATCAAAGCGTTCAGAGCCCCGACACCTCCTCGATCGCCAGAAGACATTCCGTCAACTTCATCCATAATCAGGCAAGTCTTGTCTGTGATAGTCACACCAAGTGAATTGATATCCTTGAGTTCGGGATGTCAGCCATGGCATTGACAAGAGACAATAAATGGCACACACATGACTCCCCACATATTTATCGAGCGAAGTGTTGTTGACATTCATGCCATTCTAAAAGCGGACGAGGCGATAAGTTCAAGTTCCATTCCGTACTGGCAAAACTCACTTCAACAAGCTTTTTGCTCCGAGCGTCGCTGGCATTCAGTTCTATTGGCGTATACCCCTCCAACTTGGCACATAAGTGCGCACTAGTGGTCTTTCCGATTCCAGGAGAGCCTGTGATCATAACAGCACGGTACACATTCATCCCATTCTTGCCTGGCTTCTTGAAATTAGCCTTCTTGCTGTCCTGCCTTAAGAAAGAACGAATCAAGATAAGCTAGGAGATTGGGGTTGAAAGGCGAAATTACCATTCACGTAACCATAATTGTAGCTTCTCGACCTGGGCCTTGTTGCCACAGATCTCCTTGAGCGATTGGGGGGCATACCTCGTCGTCCATAACTGTGACTTTGGATCGACGCTTTTATTGCTACGTTCAGTTGATTTGAAGACCTGTTAAACTCTGAAAAGGATGGTACGTACCTACCAGCATACGAGGCTCGTTTTTCCTCCTCCTCCTCTCGTTTTTCCAGCTCCCTGGCGGCCGCTTGAATGGCAGCTTCCTCCTTCTCCATCTTCTTTTTTGTCTTCTCATCAACTTTTCCTCCTTTCCGACTCCCAATCAAGGCAAGAAACTCGTCCTCATCGACTGTCCGAATACCGTGTTTCTTGATTGCCGCTAGTTTGCTAGGTCCAGCGTTATCACCTAATACCACGAAATCAGTCTTGCTCGACGGTTGCCCCACGACGCGTCTGATGTTGATGTTAGCTGTGAAAAGTCGACATTGCCACGAAGCAAACGGTACATACCCTCCGTACCGCTTCGCGAGATCGACAGCCTCTTCACGTGAAAAGCTGCTCAGCTCACCCGTAAACACGAACGAAAGCCCCGCAAGAGCATTGGGCGCACCGTCCGGGACTTGTTTAGATCCATGCGCGACTGGACCTGCAACTTTGGCGGCTTTCGCTGCAGCCCAACTACAACATGGAATTTATCAGCGATGCTTGACGCGATAAAATACGGTTCACACTTGAATTTTGCATTGGGCTCTTGCTTCTCTTTCTCTTTGCCCTTCACACTTGCTGCAGGTGGGTCCTCGGTCTTGGCCTTTGGCTTGGACTTGGATTTTGCTTCGGCGGGCCGGGACTTTTTCCCTTTCAATGCTGAGTGATCTTCGGCACCTAACGACTCAGCTTCAGATTCGTCCGAATCAACGATGAATTCCTCGTCTCTCTTTGTCTTCATTTGACTGGTTGATGTCCGGGGTTTCTTGACACCGGACACTCGGGGTTTGGCTTTAGGTGCTACGGCCGACTTTGCGAGTGTTTTGGGGGGTGATTCATCCTCACTGGAATCCATAACTGTCATCTTCTTTCGAGGTCGTGATCTGTTGACCTGCTTCATGTCTTCGTCCTCGTCCTCGTCACTGTCAGCGGACTTGCGTTTGGTGGGAGATGTCTTGTTGACTGGGGATGCGTTGACACTTGTGTCCCACACCCTTGAAGTTGCCGGTTCTGAAAGGCGTTTCCGTGAAGTTGCTGATTTCTTTGTGACTTTACTATTAGGTGTCAAAAAAAAAAACCCTTGCGCGGAGAAAGAGCAATTGACCTGTCATCATCGTCTACCAGAGCGACAAGGAGTTAAACAAAGTCGTACTAATGTATTTCGACTCACTTATTTCAATCGCATTGTTGCGTTGCGATCCAGACCCTGAGGCCTGGACATCCATGATCAGTAGTCTAGCCAAGGAGAGTGAAGTGATAAAGTACTTGGGTAGATGTTTTCTGGCTGCTAGGGATGGCGCCAAAGAACATCCGTATGTCCTTTCCACCAGGTTTAGTGATTTTGGTAACCTTGGTCGACGGAGCCATAGTGGACGTGAATGAGACGTGAACGTGACGTGACGTGACGTAACGTGACGAGACGCGCAGTGATCCCAAAATGGTAACATTTTCTGGCGCCATCGAATTTCACATCCTCATCTTATTCTCGATGGTCACCGCTCCAGCCACCCTCCGTGCCTCCTTAGAGGCCCACAATGATACTTTTGAATCTCTTTTGAAGCTCATACCAGCAAAGTACTACGTTGTCCGGGACCAGACTGAGGAACAAGTGCGATCCGCAACTATAGTCATACGCTCCAATTGACCTCTTGTAGGCTTCAAAATATCACAAACACAGCAAGAACACAAAGGCTCCAAAGCAGGCTGTAAAGGAAGCTAATAGAATAGGAAAGCGTGAAAAGGTACGTGTATAAAATCGCAGTTCTTTACAGGGAATTGACATCTAAGCAGCTTGATCCCGCCAAGAACGCTACACCAAATGTCGATCTCGACGCTGAAGATGAGAGTGATCATGACGAAGTCATCCCTATGCCCTCCTCCGGTGGCATCGCCCAGCTCAAGGAAAAGCTACATACTCGAATGTTGCAACTGCGGCATGGTGGTCGTGTGCGCGAGTCTACTGGAGATGGTGGTCGAGATGAGCTCCTTGAGGAACGACGAGCGCAGCGCGCGGCTATGCGCGAACGAAGGCGAAGGGAAACACGCGAGAAGATTCGTAGAGAAGAAGAGGCGAAAGGACGCAAGGGCAAAGATCAGTTGACACCCAAAGAGAAACGAGATAAAGGCAATCTTACCAAGGTCAGAGCCTACAAAAGAGTCCTTGTCTCTCGTATTCTCACCATGGTCGAACAGACTCAACTACTGGTTTCAGATGAAAGCTCCCGTATGGAGTCTTTGGCAACAGTAACATTCTCATCGCTTGCGGGTTCCTCAACGACAACAAAGAAGGCACAGCACCTGAAAACGACTACAAACCCGCAACAAGCTCTCGACCAGCTGGTGACGCGCAAAGAGCGCTTAGCGGCTCTACCGGAGGAGAAACAGCATGCGATTGCGGAAAGGGAACAATGGGAGAAGGCGGAAGCACGAATGGAAGGTATCAAAGTACATGACGATGAGGCACGGTTAAAAAAGGCTGTCAAACGAAAGGAAAAGGGAAAGGAGAAGAGTAAGAAGGAGTGGTGCGTCCTTTTTTGTGATTCCTTCTGTGCATTTTGGATTGTCAAATGCTATACAGGGATGGTCGTAAGGAACAGCTTCAACAGGCGATGGCAGCAAAGCAAAAGAAACGCGCTGATAATATTGCAATGCGTAACGAGCGGCGAAATGACAAACGCAAGGGTATTGGCAAGGCGAAGCCAAAAACAAAAGCTCGTCCAGGCTTCGAGGGCAAGGTTTATGGCAAAGGGAAGATGAGTAAGGGCAAATGACCGACCTGTAGTTAAGAGCCGAGATACTTCTTCATGTACATGAGAATTGCATTGTCGGCGATGTGTGCCTTTCCGTGCCGGCTGAACATGGTTGAATATTTGCGCCTGCTCAACGGAGAGAATCATGACAGTCTGAGACCAACATCCTTCCGAATCATCAAGCTTCACTCAGCAATGGCCATTATAGCATTACTAGGCGACGCGTTGTAGGTGAATTCGGCATCGATCATGATGCGAAGCGGCTCGTTCTGAATTCGAAAAGTTGGTCTCAGATCAATCAGATGAAAAAACATGCCGGCAATGTTTTTTTTTTAATTGCACGTACCGGTAAATCGGCTCCTTCTGTACCGACCCAGGCCGACACACCGTATATAAAACCTTCACATTTTCCCCATACCCCACAATTCCATCCTCATTCACTAGTTTTCATTCGCAATGCCTGGCAGACGTACCTTCTTGATTGGTGGTGGATGCACTGCATTCATCAAGGTTAGTGCTATAAGCCAACCCACCATGATATGATCCACAACTGACATATGCTGTTATGTGTTTAGCCCCGAGGCCAGCGCGCCACTGAAGATGTCTGTGTCCCAAATCGTGTTCGTAGTGCTAAAACTTGAGAATTTACACAATCTATTTCAGATGGGCTTGGAAGCTGCTACAAAAGCACTCCTTGATGCTGGTACGTATTCTGCCTATCTATGCAGATTCGCAGCAGGGTTGACATCATGGCCAGGCATCACATACGATCAAGTCCAAAGTGCGTACGTTGGATACGTCTACGGAGACTCGACTTGCGGTCAGGTCGGTATAGTGTGTTCCTGAATATCTATGACTTTTTTAACTGTCGTCTTCTCCAGAGAGCCTTGTACGCCCTTGGCATGACTGGTATTCCGGTCGTCAATGTCAACAACAACTGCTCCACCGGCTCTTCGGCACTGTTCCTTGCCAACACCGCAGTGAAGTACGGTCAAACCGAATGCTCCATCGCTCTTGGATTTGAACGCATGAAGCCCGGAAGCCTTGGCACCAACTGGCCCGACCGCAAACCCCCCATGGCCCTCTTCAACGCTCGTCTCGCGGAGATTGAGCAAGAGGGTCTCGGCGAAAATCACGGTCCTGGTGCTCCCCGCATGTTTGCTGATGGTGCTCAGGAGTATTTCAATAAATACGGAGGCAATGTTGAGACTTTGGCTAAAATCGGTATGTTTTTATTTTGAATATGTTTGATTCTTGGCTTACGTTTGAATCCAGCATCCAAAAATCACAAGCACTCTTTGAACAACCCCTACTCGCAGTTCCGCGATGGATGGAGTGTTGAACAAGTCTTGAACGCCAAAAAGATCAACAATCAGTTGACAAAATTCATGTGCAGCCCGACATCGGTGAGTTTGATCCTTATTCGCACCAGTTTCTTATCTCACTGTTGTAATAGGATGGTGCTGCTTGCTGTATCGTTGCTTCGGAGGACTTTGTGCACAAGTACGGACTCGAAAATCAGGCTATTGAAATCTGTGGTACTCAGTTGACCACGGACACTCCCGTTGCCTTGGGAAAAAGTGCAATGGAACTCGTTGGATACTCGATGTCCAAGAACTGCGCTGACGACGTATTCGCGCAAGCTGGCTTCGCTCCAGGCCAGGGCAGGGATCAAGTTGGAGTTGTCGAGCTCCATGATTGCTTCTCTGCCAACGAGGTATTTCTTCCCACTCTTGAAACTCGGTCGTTGTTCTCAGTCCCATCTAGCTACTCACCTACCCCGCCCTTGGCCTGTGCCCTGTTGAGGATGCTCACAAGTTGGTGGATCGCGGCGATAACACTGTAAGCTAGCATCTATTTTCCCGAGGTCGATGAACTCATTCCTTTACTCAGTATGGGGGCAAATATGTTGTCAACCCCAGCGGTGGCTTGGAGGCTAAGGGACATCCCCTTGGTGCCACCGGTCTTGGAATGCATTTCTACATCATGAGTATGTGACCATTATCATACTTTTTAGTGTTCTCGTCTGATATATTGCCAACAGTGCAATTGCGAGGCTGTGAGCTATGACGAATTTGTTGTGCATTCTTTCTCGCTAATGAATCTACAGGGGCTGGTCCTATGCAAGCGCCCGGTCTTCTTGATATCCCCGATAAGCGCGGCAAGTATGGATTGATCCACAACGTCGGTCTTGGTGGCGCAGTCGTTGTTTCGCTACTTCGCCGCCCCGAATTCTACAAGGAGGGTGGCATTGATGGCAGGACGAGGCAAGTTCTACGCTGTCAGCATTCAGTCTTTTACTGATTCATTTACCTGCAGGGTTGGCTACAACCATGCTCACATCTGTCGCCCGGTCACGATGGCTGATGTCAACAAGGTGAAGTCTGTGAAGTCATCGGATTATGTTCTTGCCCATGCCAAGCTCTAAGTTGTTATGTGTGGATCTTGATCTTCGATATCGATATATCATTATTATGTTTGTGGAATCGATGATTACTAGTTGGGAAAATCGCAATGAATTTTGGAATGGAGAAGAGCGATTGAGCTCTGTCACATACTTTGAGCGACTGATTCCTCAAGTCTACATTAATCGACTGTACAAGTACTCTATATCTGTTCAAATTTTCCGATAGAACACTTGAAATGAGCGCAGAGGGGGAAGATATCATTGATGATCCGAGGTGAGAGGTGCGCTTCAGCACAGCATCCGCCCAAGTTGCGGCTGCCGAAGATCGGGTATAGCGTGGGAAAACATTGTCACCACAATTTGGCAAACATATCCATCAAGGGTTGACTAGCACTGAACTCACGAGCATCCAATTTCCGTCATTGGGACTTCAATTCAGGCATGGCGGGGGTCGAGGGTCAGGAGAATCCATTCAAACACCAACTTGCTATCAAACTCTCGAGAGCGCTAAACACTATTAATCCTAATGATCAACTGGCTTTAAGAGTCATAGACCTCGCGAAAACAAATGCTCTGGAAGACTTCACCAAAGGTATGAGAACGTGTCAAGTTTGTTATATATATATAATTCAATTAAATGAAAACTCTCAGCTGCTAGAACTTTTGGCAAGTTCAAAGACTCTTTCTTGGCTGAAATTCACTCCGAAATCTTGGTACATGCGAAACAAGAGGCTACTGGTATTGTCCCACAACCAGTCCAGGGAATCACAGTTCACGATAGCGATGTGCTTGAGCCGGAACCAGTTAGGCCTGGTGGTCTCATGCGCATGGAGAGTGTACGCAGTCCTGTTGAACCATTGACACTGGTTTGATTACTGATTTCATTCACTTCACAGAGACATATATTTCGACAACCCGCAAAACCGATAGAGCCGCCGACACCTCGAAGTTCTCTGCTTGGCTTAGACAGGTTAGCCCAAGAGAAGAGGGCTGCCAATCATGTCAATGACTCCAGTCGGAAGAAACCTAGGCTTGATGATGATGGATCTGAAGCAATTTTTAAAGGTAGAAGAATCACATCGTTTGCATCATCGAGGATTTTACTCAGACTAACCCACAGTGCCGACGCTACCTGTTTCACGAAACGAGCATCCACGGCACAGAGGAGAGGAGACACCTTCGCACCCTGGTGGACTATCAGACACTGGAAGGAAGAGGTTAGAAGAGTATCGAAGGAGTAGGGATAAACAAAGAGGTCAGTCATATATCCCCTGTCGCACTACATCCACGTTAACCGGGATTTAGAGGGCATAACTGCTATCAATGAGCGAAGAGACGCGCCTCAAGGCTTGGGTGACTTCCAAAAGCGCTCAAATAGGGACCGGGACCAAAGATGGGGTGGTAAAAGAGATTCTGATATGAGGCGTAGTTGGAATTCGACCCATCGCTCTGTGCGGAACGGTTCCCGCGACGCTCCTAGTGTCCGTGTTCCAAATCTTAGCTGGGAGTCGACACCGCGCGACTCTCGTGGAGAGGATGGTTCTGGGTGGGGACGGGCTAGAAATCGAATGTGGGATGCACCCACACCCAGAGTTCCGAGAGGGGGCAGCCCAGATGGTGATAATGGGCCTTTAGGTCTTGATACAAGGGAGTGGGAGGAGGAGCAAGTCAAGCTGGATCGTGATTGGTACACAACTGCCGAAGAGGGTGGGATTGCTGGAGACGAGGAGCACAACCCCCTAGCACAGTACGAAGATTTGAGTATTCTCAAAGATGCCGAGATTGCAACCAAACAAGTGGTGCGTCGTCCACGTTCTATCTCTCATGAATATCATTCAATAGTTGTGTTAAATACCAGAAAAAAATATCTGCAAGACAGGCCCAATATGTATGACATCTGATCCAGACTCCGATTCCGCTTCCAACTGATATCTGTGTAGAATGCTGACAATGACCTCTGGGAAGCAAATCGAATGCTTACTTCCGGTGTCGCTACGAGGAAGACGGTTGACTTGGATTTCGAAGACGAATCCGAGTCAACAGTACACGTTATGGTCCATGATATCAAGCCACCGTTTCTGGACGGAAAAACCGTATTTACAAAGCAGCTGGAACCTATCAACCCGATTCGTGACCCCTCAAGTGATATGGCAGTCTTTTCGAAGAAGGGCAGTGCTCTTGTAAAGGAGAAACGTGAGCAAGCTGAGCGTGCCAAGGCAGCTGCCAAGCTTGCAGCGCTAGGTGGCACAGCATTGGGAAATATCATGGGTGTAAAAGACGAAGAAGCTGAAGCCGAAGGTACGTAGTTATTTCCCGGCCATTTTGACCATTCGCCAGATTTGGACATTCACATAGTCTTGTTTTTCACTTTGATTTTCAAGCCGAAGCGGAGAAACGGGAACGTGAGTCAAAGGGCGAGAAAGAAGATTACAAGGGCGACTCGAAGTTTGCGAGCCATCTCAAGACCTCGACAGGAGTCAGTAATTTCGCAAAAACGAGGACACTCAAAGAACAACGCGAGTATCTTCCGGCTTTTGCATGTCGAGAAGAGTTAATGAAAGTAATCCGGGAAAATCAAGGTAAAGATTAATTCGCACAATGTTTCCCGCCTGCTAATTTCCTTGTAGTCATCATCGTCGTGGGCGAGACCGGATCTGGGAAAACAACGCAGCTTGCACAGTTTTTGTACGAGGATGGTTACTGCCAGCATGGTCTTGTTGGATGCACTCAGCCTCGACGTGTGGCCGCAATGTCGGTAGCCAAACGCGTCAGCGAAGAGATGGAGGTGTGTAAACTGCCTTGTAATAACTCTCTGTGTGCTGATTTGTACCCCAGTGCAAGTTGGGGTCAGTCGTCGGATATGCCATTCGTTTTGAAGATTGCACTTCCTCCGATACCAGAATCAAATGTGTGTAATTTATCCTTAGCGCTTTGATTGCTTCTGAACACATGGTCAGACATGACTGATGGTGTGCTTCTCCGCGAGTCGCTCAACGAGGGCGACCTCGATCGCTATAGTGTGATCATCCTAGACGAGGCACACGAAAGGTCTCTCAGTACTGATGTTCTGATGGGGCTTTTGCGCAAAGGTAAGAGAATTCGAATTGTCTGATATAATATCACTTAAACCCTATTGTTAGTCCTCTCACGTCGGAGAGACTTGAAGTTGATTGTCACTTCCGCAACCATGAACGCTGATAAAGTAAGTTTGAACGGGGATCAGGGAGATTTTCACGGCACTTAACGTCTTCAGTTCTCATCTTTCTATGGAAACGCCCCGACATATACCATTCCCGGAAGGACGTTCCCGGTCGAGACATTCCACTCCAAGTCACCCTGCGAAGATTATGTGGATAGTTCCGTAAAACAAATCCTTCAAATTCATCTGTCTCTTCCCCCAGGCGACATCCTT
>QGOB01000114.1:0-12165 GCA_003313055.1 Termitomyces sp. MG145 | reverse complement strand
ACAGAGAACTACGGTTAATATCAAGACTACTTGACTCGTATGCTATCCTATGGTTTATGTACTACCCTTCCGCTAAGTCCCGGGTAGGATTCTAGCCGGGACCGGGACATCTGATTCCTCTGGCTAAGTCTCTGGACTGGCTCCCAGCCCCGGGGTCATGGTAGTGGTCGGGGTGTGCTGGCGCAGGTTACGGCGGGCTTGTGTCGGGCGGGTTGATGGTCACGGTGCGCGGTGGTGGCGCCCCTCGACACCACAGAAGCAGGTGGCATTGTGACGTGCCGGCGGTTCGCAGGAGGAATGTTGCGGAACATTATGTGATGGCCAGGATGCCGGGGGTCCGGGTGTGTCCGGTGACAGGGAAGCGTGTCGGCCGGGATGCCGGGGTTTGGTGATGGCCGGGGGTTTGTTCGGAGATGGCCGTGGGTGTTGCCGGTACAGCTTTGGGAGGTTGTTGGCGGTCCTGGAGGTGCACAAGGGGTGCGGGGAAGGTGTGTGTTGGGGCCGGGGCAGCGTATGGGGGTCCGGAGATGGCGGGGTCGTGACACAACTGGAAACCGCTAGCCCAGGAATGTTATCCAGGGAGGAGCATGTCGCTGCCTTAGAACAAGAACTTTATGCTCTACGCCGCCCAGCAGAAGTCTTTGATGGTATCGAGATCCCTCACACTAAGGGATATCCACCGGTTCCCCCTAAAGCCGCTAACAACTCTGCCGCTGCCAGTTCCCCCACCACTAACAAACAATCTGTTTCTGCCAGTCCTCCTGTCGCTAACGAACGTCCTGCCTCTGCCTCTGCTACCAGTACTGCAAAAGCCCCTGAGCCGCCAGTCATTAACAATGTTCCCATGGTCAATCCCCCAGTTCACTCTTATTCCAGTATCTCATCTTGCTATCAGCCTCTGACCAATCAAAACTTTGGTGCTCCAGACTAATGCCCTGATGCTGCTTACCCAAGTACAGCCCCCATCTACAATATTGAACAGTCCAAGCAGGTATTTGACCAATTACTCCAGACCAAGCTTACCGTCTCTGTCAGCAAACTTTGCTTTCTCTCTAATGACATCCAGAACCAGTTCAGAAACACTGTTACGCCTAAACAAACCATACCTCCTAACGTTACCGCTTTCCAGGAGTCTATCAACATCCTCAATGGTGCTCTGCCTTCCTTTTCCCTTAACAACACCCCCGCTACCAACCCTCCGCTTACCGACGCCGTCAGAGCCCAAGTCACTTCGGTAGACCCAGTGGAAGCATACATCAAATCATTACTGCCTGGCAACAAGCTGGTTAGACTAACGGTTGCTCAGGAATCACAGGCAATTTGGTCTATCATGCTCTTGGTCAATAACTGCGAGGAAATCAAATGTATAGTGGATAGCAGCTCCCAGATCATCTCCATGTCTGCTGAAGTCGCTAACTATCTCGGCGTATCCTATGACCCCAGCATCATTCTAAACATGCAGAGCGCTAACGGTACTATGGACAAATCCCTTGGTCTAGCCCATAACGTCCCCTGCACCATTGGTGGTATCACGTTATACCTTAAAATTCATGTTCTACGCTCCCCCGCTTATGATATTCTACTCGGTTACCCCTTCAATGTCTTAACCAAGAGTACTGTCAATACTCTTAGCAAAATGGAAACCACAATAACAATAACAGACCCCAATACTGGACTTTGTCACACCATCCCTATGTTTCCCTGTGGTCAGTACAAGCAACAGAAGGTTCAGCCCAAGTATAGTGCCAGACCACCCCATTGCTTTTGCCACCACCCTCACAGTTAGCAACTCCAAGGAAGAATTAGCAGTTGTCCTCGACTATGACCACCAAAAGCGCTCTGTTATAGTGCAATCACATACCCCGCTTGACCCCTAAATAGGAGAAAACCCAAAAACAGTTACTGACAATCTCTCCCTTGCCTATGTATATGTGACTGCTAGCAACCTTACCAAGGCCATTATCCCGCCACGCTCTTATTTTGTTTCCACTAGTCTCTCTGATCCCTCAATTCTTGGCCAAGCATCTGGAATGCTCGATACCCTCTCAGCCCCTGTTTATGTTAATGTCCCCTTCCCAGCTGTTTATGCCGCCGCCAAGCCAAAATGCAAAGGAGTCCAAGGCAAGAAGAAATATAAGCCAGTCGCATTGAAGACCAAGCCCATTGCTAGCCAGGTTAGCGAAGACTTTTGAATTGAATGACATATCCTTGGCAACCCCTGAGCAAACATGCCCAAGCTTGATCCTAATCCCCCTCCCTTCTTACTGACTCCTCGCTTTACCGATGACTGCAAAGCGACTTTTGTTAAGGAACACAATACCGGCTTTCTTACCCAGGATGAGCTTAATGTACTGATATGACTCTATGTCTAAAGTCATAAGTCCTGGTTAAAACAAACCATACTATGTGCTGAAAACTGTAGGCATAACAGGCAGACAACTCCTCAGAAACCGGAAAACATAGGAACACTTAAATAATTCACATTGCTGAAGGGCTAATAAAATAATAGAGTATTCTGACAAGCAGGGGGACAAAATGCTGGAATGGTGGACATAGCAGATCTCTGCCAGATATCTCTAATCAAGAGATAATCAAAGAATCTGACATCTTACTCCATGGAATAAAAATATAGGAAGGTCCGGAATATCAAATCATCGAAAATAGGCAAAGAAGGAAAGAAGGGAACCATAGGAATAAGGGGGAATAGTCCGGAACAAGGAGAAAGAATTTTAGGAATGATTCTGACTAGGGGAAACACCCATAAGGAAAGATGATCAAAAGAGGAAATGTGGTTGCCACCAGAATGAATGGGATGGATCAATAATGATTGAAGGAAGATCAGGGAACATAGGGAACGAAGTAGGAAGACTTAGGAAGAGCTGGGGAAAGCTCTGAGTTCAGTAGAGTATCTGGTATGTCAGAACAAGGTGAACTATCAGATACTCTAGAAGACAGAAGGAAAAGGACTGGCTCAGGAAAAGTCAGGACATCGGACTACATGGAAATATGCATGTTAGGAAGAAGGGTATCGGATGAATATGTTCCTAGTATGTTTCAAACAGCTGGAACAAGTACATTCCTGTCCTCCCAAGAAACATGAATGTTTTCCTGGAAGTGGAAGAACTCCGGAATATGGTGACTCTAGGACTTGTCAGGCAAGCCCCAGAAGCATCAGAAGTCATGGAATATGAAGGGATAGGTGGAAGGGACAGAATATTAGGTCTTGAGGCAGCAGAAGGGACCGATGTTATTGTTCCCTCCTCAGAACATGAATGTTTCATGGAAACAGTGAAACTCCGGAAATTCTTCATGAGTCTATCATGTTCTATGCAGGAAAGGGTTATCAATTAACTTATTGGTAACGGAACATGGCGGATGGATGGAAAATAGGCCATGTTTCAAGGGAATTCAATGGAAAAGGGATATAGTAATATACATATAGAATTCTCAAGTCACATGGAAAGATGGTCTGTGCACCCATTAGAACAATGTAAATAGAGTAGAAATAGGTTAGAATCGACAGGCAATTAGTGGATAAAGGCTCGGTGGTTCCCAGGGAGTGAATCGCTTAGGCTGAATTTCATTGAGAAACCTCTACCTTAGTTTTCAGACTTATAGTCAGGAAACTACTTACATAAGTTTAAATACAAAAACTCGTCGCATTAGAATGGTTTAGTGTGATTGAATACCAAGCCCCAGAACTACAGTATCTTGCTTTAGCCAAGTACTACAGTACTTGTGGACCTTGTCGCTAAGCAACAAAATACTTTTGCCTGGGAAGACTCTGAAAGAGGCAGCCTACAAACCGACTTCTTCCCTCCCATTTGCATACTGACCATTCCTCATGTCCCTTGGGTTCAGCATAACTGACCAATACCACCAAGCCTCGAGAAAGAGATCTGCGAGATCATTCGTAGCAAGATCCAAGTAGGCGTTTACGAACCCTCAAACTCCGCCTACCAGTCCCACTGGTTCTGTGTCTTGAAGAAAAATGGTAAACTTTGCCTAGTCCACAGCCTCAAGCCATTAAAACAAGTCGAGATCCACCACTCTGGAGTTCCCCCTTTTCCCGACCACGTTGCTGAATCATTTGCTGGCCGCATTTGTGGTCCTACCTTTGACCTTCACGTTGGCTACGACGAATGCATTATCAATCCCGCTTCCCACAACTTAATGACTTTTCAGACCCCGTTTGGTGCCCTCCATTTAGTAACACTACTGATGGGATGGACTAACGCTGTGCCCATCTTCCATGACAATGTCACCCACATCCTCCAGGCCAAGATCCCCCATAATGCTCTCAGCTTCATTGATGACATTGGCATTAAAGGCCTGAAGGACTGGAAAGTCATTAACAGCACACCCGCTAAGCATCCCAACAACCCCAACATTTGTTTAGCGCTTTGGGAGTTCTTTGAACTCCTGAACCATGTCCTTCAGCAAATGAAGTACTGCAGTGGTACTTTGTCCAGGCATAAGCTAGTCCTTTGCGCACCTACCTTCAAAATCCTGGGCCACGTTTGTACCCCTAACAGCCGAGTCCCCAACCCCAACCCCAACCCCAACCCCAACAGCGTTAGTCCATCCCATCAGTAGTGTTACTAAATGGAGGGCACCAAACGGGGTCTGAAAAGTCATTAAGTCGTGGGAAGCGGGATTGATAATGCATTCGTCGTAGCGAGTCCTCCAGATGTTTGTTAAAAACTTTGCCCGTCACCTAACAAAGCTCACCCGCACTGGAGCTTTCTTCAAATTCAGACCCGACCAGCTTAACGCCCAGAAAGACCTTGTTAAGGCCCTGCATGATGCTAAACCCCTCATTCCTATCAACTACAAATCTGACGACCCCGTTATCTTAGTGGTCAACACGTCCTACATAGCGGTCGGTTTCTACCTTTGCACTACCAACAATCATAAACAATGTCGCTATAACCATTTCAGTTCCATCACCCTTAACAAACGCAAAGCTTGCTTCAGTCAGCCCAAGCTCGAGCTTTACAGTTTGTACCAAGCCTTGCAGGTGCTACGCATGTACCTCCTAGGTGTTAGGAACCTTATTGTTGAAGTCGACATGTGCTACATTCAAGGTATGCTGCAGAGCCCTGACATCCAGCCCTCAGCTAGTATGAACCGCTGGATCATGGGTATCCTTATGTTCCACTTTGAGCTTGTACATGTTAAAGGAACCTTCCATGGACCCAATGGACTTTTGCGATGACCACTACAGCCTACCAACCCTCCCCCAGATGATACCGACAATGACATCTTTGAAGATTGGGTCGACTGTATGCATGGGTTCATGAACCATGTTCAGTTACCGACCACCCTCACCCATTCATCCTCTACTGCCCCCCATTTACCCCCATTTGCCCATTACTTTCCTACTTTAGCAACATTCCCTAATGACACCATCCCCCTTACCGAAGTCTTGACTCCACCCATTACCGACCCCCTTTCCTAGGACAACATCCCCCGCTCCCCCAAGGCTCTTTCCGGTGACAAAAGAGTTCAACTTGTTAAGCAGTGGCTTACCAACTTCAAGCGACCGCCAGGCCTTGACAACAAAGCCCTCGCTACCTTCCTTCACTATGCTAGCAGCTTCTTCCTTGCTAACAGCAAACTTTGGCGATGCAATCGTAACAGGGAACACAAGCTTGTCATACCAACCGATTCACAACTTTGCATCCTACATGCTATGCATGACAACCTTGGACATTGTGGTCTGTTTGCTACAAGAGCCACCCTGCTGGAGCGCTTTTGGTGGCCCCAGGTAGCAGCCGATATCATTTGGTACATCCGTTCGTGCCACATTTGCCAAGTCCACCAAACGACCAAAGTCCTCATACCACCTACTGTCACTATCTCTGCCGCCCTCTTCAGCAAAATCTATATTGCCACCATGTTCATGCCGCCTTCAAACAAGTTCAAATACATCATCCAAGGACGCTGTTCGTTAATTCACTATCCCAAGTTCCGCATGCTTGCTCACAAAAATACCAATGCTATTGCTAAATGGCTCTTTGAGGACATCATCTGCCGATGGGGCGCCCTTAACGAAATCGTTACGGATAATGGTCCTCCCATTATCAAAGCCATTGCTTACCTTGCCAAGAAGTACCACATAAACCACATTTGCATATCCGGTTACAACAAGCACACTAACGGTATTGCCAAACGACCTCATTTTGACATTATACAAGCCCTCTTCAAAGCCATTAACGGAGACCAGTCCAAGTGGAGCTCAGCCGCTTACTCTGTATTTTGGTCAGAGCGCATTACCGTCCGCCGCTGCATGGGCTGTTCCCCTTACTATGCTGCTACCAGTACCCATCCCTTGTTCCCTGCCGACATCGTAGAAGCGACCTATCTCCAGCCACCTCCCAATTCCTTGTTAACGACTACCAACCTCATCGCCCAACATGCCATTGACCTCCAACGCAGACAAGCTGATCTCGACCATTTACATGACTTGTTCTTACTGCCTGCCATTTAGCCGCTATTTGTTTTGAACAAGAACATGCCGCTACAATACGAGACTATGACTTCAAGCAAGGAGACCTAGTATTTGTCAGGTCCCACTGACGACAGGGGCTCAGCTACACTGGCGAGTCCTTACTAGGCAAGCTCGGGAGGCCAGGTACAGGTCCAGGGCTTCTCGGGAGCTCTGGTACAGCTACAAGTGGCCCAGGGTGAAGTTTGGATGCTCCAGGGTACAAGTAGTGATGCATGCAAGGTTCAAAGTGTTCCGGGTAGGGGAGCACAAGTTCAGGGGGTAGGGGGGTTTGTAATGGAGGGGGGAACGGGGAACAGGAGGGTAGTATTGATTGGGGGGTGGAGGTAGGTTTGGGAGTGGGTAGAGATAGGTACGGAGCAGATGGGGGATGGGTTGGTCAAGTAACCGTGGGGCGAGAGGAGACATGGAACAGAAAGTAGAAATAGAGAGGAAGAGATGCGGAATAGTAGATAGAGAAATGGAGGAGAGATACGGAACAGAGATACGAGTCACAGAACAGAGATACAAGGCACAGAGACAAGAGACAAGAGACAAGAGATGAGAGATGAGATGAGAGAGAGAGGAGAGAGACACAAAAATAGATTGAGATTGAGACAGAGACAGAGAATACGGAAACTACGGAGAACTATGGTTAATATCAAGACTACTCGACTCATATGCTATCCTATGGTTTATGTACTACCCTTCCGCTAAGTGCCTGGCAGGGTTCCATCCCAGACCCATAGCATCTGATTGTCCTCCGGCTAAGTCCCGGGACTGGCTCGTAGCCCCAGGGTCGTGATAGTGGTCAGGGCTTGCTGGCGTGGGTTGCGGCGGTCTTGTGTCAGGCGGGTCAGTGGTCATGGTACGTGGTGGTGGTGCCCATCGGCGCCACAGAAGCAGGTGGCCCGGTGACATGCCAACGGTTCATGAGAGGAATGTTGCAGAATGTTATGTGATGGCCAGGATGCCAGGAGTCCAGGTGTGTCTGGTGACAGGGAAGCCTCGGGGTGACGTGTCGGCTGAGATGCCGGGGTTCGGTGATGGCCGGGGGTCTGTCTGGACATGGCCACGGGCATTGCCGATGCAGCATTGTGAGATTGTCGGCAGTCCTGGAGGTGTGTAAGGGGTGCAGGGGAGGTGTGTGCTGGGGGCTGGGGCAGCATATGAGGATCCAGAGATGGTGGGGTTGTGACATTACCCCCCCTTCAGCGTCGAGACCCTTCGAGATGGGGGCCATGGTGGCAGTGTCATGGGAATCCAAACCCAAAGCTAGTGCTGGCACAGAAATCCTTGGAATTGAAGTTGAAGTTGTATGGTGGCCATCCAGAAGGTGCTCTGGGGGAATAAAAGGGAGGGCTCACTGCGACTCGTCCCCCATCTCTCCATGTCTTCATCCAGTTCTTCTTCTGGTTCACCTACTCCCCCTCCCTCCAGCAACAACTGTGTCCAGACCTGGGAACGTTAAGCGGTGCAGCGGGCGGCATACAATTGTCACCGGACTGCATGCGAGTTGTCCGTGATGGTCCGCCAGCATGAGTGTTATCTCTCGCAGTTGTGTAGTTTGTGCTGACGTGGTTTCCAGAGGTCGACCTGCAGACCCCCGGGGCTGGTCCTTCATGGCTGGCACTTCCTGTGGCTCCCCCTGTGGCTCCTCCTGTTGCTCTGGTTGCCCCTCCTTGGGCATCGGGTACCCCAAGAGGCTGCCACAGCAGGGCAGCTCACGGATGCGTTGGCTTGGGTTCAGGGTCCCCCGACTCTCGCGTGGTGTCAGGTGCATGCTCCAGTAAGTAGCCTCCTGGTGGTGGGTTCCCTCAGCTGACTCTGGGGTGCCCTAGTGCGTTTTCTGTGATTGCCGGGGAGAGCCTTGTGACTTTGTGGCGTCGGAGGTAGGGTCACGGCAGGATTCCTCAGTGTGCGAGGCCTGCCGGGCCCGCCACAAGAGTTGCTTGGTGTCGCAGCTCTGGAGGGCCACTTGTGTTGCGGAGGAGCAGGGATGGGACATTGGGTGGGTCCTGGTGCAGATGGTGGCCACTCCAAGGTCTCGGGGGGCCTGTCGGGAGTCAGGGGGAGGCAATGTAGGGTCTGGGGCTGTGGTGAAGGTGGGCCCGCCGCAAGGAGCACAGAGGGTGTCGGGGGCGGGTTCGGGCAAGAGGCGGGCATCCTTCCCGGCGGGTTGGCCCCCCAAGTGTTTGCAAAGGTCTCCTTCCCCCAAGGCCGGCCCCCCGGGGGAGCATGTGTATTCCCCTCTGACTGGGAGGCTCATGGGCCCTGCATCCTTGGCGACGGTCCCCGGGGTTTTGGTGGCGGAGGAGGCAGCATGTCGGCAGGTGGAGGCTCTGATGGGGGAGATTGCATGGAGGGACGTGGAGTTGCTGGAGGTCCCGAGGGAGTGGGACGTGGTGAGACAGGAGGGGGTGCAAGAGGTCCAAGTGGAGTTGCAGGGGTTGCGGAGGGAGTGGGATGCGGTGAGGCGGGAGTTGGAGGCGGCCATGTGGGTGGTGAATAGCCAGGCAGTGGAGGTGCGGGACCTCCAGGCACACATCCGGCAACTCGAGGATGCTGCAGTAGCCTCCTGGGCATGCCTGGCGATCCCATCGTTCCAGTCTGAAGCGTTGGAAAGGCGAGTCGTGGAGGTGGGCGCTCTCCAAATTGAGAGGGCGGTGGCAGTCCAGAGGTGGGATTGGGCTTTGCGGGAGGTGGCCGCGGGGCAGGGTGAGGCAATTCATGAGTGTTCCAGTTCCAACTCCCTTGCTAACTGACCCAGGTTTTCAGGCTGGGCATGGGAGCACCATCTCCTGCTGGATGCTCCTTCGACAGTGTTTGCGTCCCTCCAGGAGGGTCTGTCCCAGCTCCAACATCCGCCCCCGCCAGAGGTCAAACATGGCATGGCACAACTTGGGCGGGTGCTGGCGGGACATTGTCAGCAGAACGTGGTAGCTCCAGGGACCTGGTTGGACATGGCGGTGGAGGCTGGCAAGCCCTTACCATGTCAGGAGGATCATGTGGCAGTTGTGGCGGCTCAGCTGGAGGGAGCAATGCTGGTTGAGGAGGTGGTGGTGCCGGAGGGGGAGCGGAGTGCTGAGGAGGGGGTCAAGTGAGTAAGGTGGGGGGGTTGTTTTCTTGCCTTCTCTTCTATGCTGTACCATTTGTAGATTAGTTTGTACATACATTGCCATGGCTCCTTCTCCAGAATGAATGTCTTTTGGTAGCTGCAGTTTAGTAAGTTTTTATGGGGGGGAGAGCAAAGAACATGTAAGGGTACTGGCAGGAGTTGAATCCCTAGCAAATCCAGAGGTGGGGGTTAGGCCCACTACTGCCGCCTGTAAGAACTAGTCCCAGGGGTCCTGGGGCTTGCTGGGGTGCCTCCAGTGGAAGTCCTGGAGCGCCAGGGGAGCTCCAGAGAGATTCTTGTGAGGTTCCCAAGTGTCGTCCTTGGGGCCGTAACCTTTCCAATGCATGAGGTACAGGGTTCGGTTTTGGACTTGCCAGGAATCGAGAATTTGGTTGACTTTGTATTGGGCGTCACCTTCAAGTTCAATTGGTTGGGGTCATTTGGGTTGCTAGCCGGGGAAGGGATTCAAGGTGTATCCTTTGAGGAGGCGGACATGGAACACTGGGTGGAGTCCCTTGAGGGTCAGGGGTAGGTCAAGTCTGTAGGTGTGCGTCGAAACTTTCCAGAGGATTTTGAAGGGTCCAAAGCGCTTGTGATTGAACTTCAGGGAGGGGCAGTGGGTTTTGATGTTGCGTCGGTCAAGCCATACAAGAGTTCCGGGGGGCCAGTTGGGGGTGGGTTCGCAGCGGGAGTCAGCGTGCTTGGTGTAGGCTTTGTTGGCAGTGTTGATTTCTTCCCGGAGGAACTCATGGAGGGACCAGAGATCTTGCACAACTTCGTGGGCAACGTGCGAGGGAATGTTGTTGAGAGAGAGGGTGAGCCGGGGGTGGTAACCCTTGTTGGCGTAGAAAGGGGAAACTCCGGTGGCGGAGTGGGGGGTGTTGTTGTACATGAATTTGGACAGGGGCAGGTCGTGCCGCCAATTGTCCTGTTGGTAGTTGACGTAGAGGCAGAGGTACTGTTCCAGGGTCTGATTCACATGTTTGGTCTGTCCATCGGTCTCTGGATGATAGGCGGTGGACAGGTTAGTTTTGATTTCCAGGGCCTTGCACAGAGACTGCCAGAACCAGGAGATGAAGAGGGGACCCCAGGTTGGAGATGATGTCATTGGGGAGCCTGTGCTTGGAGAACACATGCTCAAGGAAGATCCAGGCAAACTCCGGGGCATTGTTGGTGGTGTGACACGTGATGAAGATGGCTTGTTTTGTGAGGTGACAGACTACCACAAGTATGCCGTCAAAGGTGTCGGAGTCGGGGAGTTTGACGATGTGGTCCAGGGAGATCAACGACCAGGGGCAGTGACCGATGGGGAGGGGTTTAAGAAGACCGTAGGGGCGGTGGCGGGGAACTTTGGCCTGGAGGCAGGACTTGCAGGCTCGGACATACCGGGTGACATTGCGAAGCTGAACAGTCTTACAGATTCCTGGGTGTCTCCGCAGCTTATGGTTGTGATGTTGTTGGAGGATGTCAAGACGTATCTTGTTGTGGTCCGGGGCATAGATGTGAATGTCCCAGAGGAGGAGGGAGTTGTCAGAGGATAGGGTGAAGATAGATGGGGTCAGCAGAGTGCCTTCCGGAGTGTTCTGGGAGTCATGCTGAGTGAAGAAGTGGTCCGGGGGTGTGTTGCTGTCACGACCCCACCATATCTGGACCCTCCTACACTGCCCCAACCCCGGCACACACCTCCCCTGCACCCCCCGCACACCTCCAGGGCCACCAACGACCACACAACGCTGCATCGGCAACACCCACGGCCATCTCCAGACAAACCCCCGGGCATCACCGGACTTCAGCACCTTGGCAAACACATCACCCCAAAGCTTCCCTGTCACCAGACACATCCAGACCCCCAGCATCCCGGCCATCACATAACATTACGCAACATTCCTCCCACAAACCATCGGCACGTCACTGGGCCACCTGCTTCTGTGGCGTCAACAGGCACCACCACCACGCACCATGACCACTGACCCGCCCGATGCAAGATCACCACAACCCACGCCAGCATGCCGCAACAGCTGTCACAGCCCCGGGGCTGGGAGCTACCCCAGGACTTAGCTGGAGGACAATCAGGTGCTATGGTCCTGGGCTAGAACCCTACCCGGGACTTAGCAGAAGGATGATATATAAACCATAGGATAGCATATGAGTTGGGTAGTCTTGATATTAACCATAGTTCTCCATAGTTTCCATATTCTCTGTCTCTGTCTCAATCTCAATCTATTTTCATGTTTCTCTCCTCTCTCTCTTGTCTCATCTCTTGTCTCTCATCTCCATGCCTCATATCTCTGTTCCATGACTCGTATCTCTGTTCCGTATCTCTCCTCCATTTCTCTATCTACTATTCTGTATCTCTTCCTCTCTATTTCTACTTTCTGTTCCGTGTCTCCTCTCGCCCCCCAGTTACTTGACCAACCCATCCCCCATTCACTCCATACCTATGTCTACTCCCGAACCTACCTCTGCCCCCCAATCAATACTACCCTCCTGTTCCCCATTCCACCCTCCATTACAAACCCCCCTACCCCCTGAACTTGTGCTCCCCTACCCAGAGCAC
>QGOB01001126.1:0-68026 GCA_003313055.1 Termitomyces sp. MG145 | reverse complement strand
TTTTTTTTTTTTTTTTTTTTTTGCTTTGTCTTTATTGGAGACTGACCCCCTTAAGGGGTCTTGTAATAAAGTATTTTCTTTGAGTATGGGTTGACCGGTAAGATGTGAAATGGATAGCGAAAGATCGAAGCAAAAGGGGAATAAACGGTTTGAAAAATAAGATAAACGCTCAGTAGATCATCATGGCACTTGCGCAAGGTCGCTTAACGACTGCGTCTTAACGAAAGGCAGAGTGACAAATCGAAGCGAAAGAAACAAAAGAAATAGAAACTGTGGAAAAAGATAAATGCTCAGTTAATCATCATGGCATTTGCGCAAGGTTGCTCAACGACTGCGTTTTAACGAAAGGCGAATGGAGAACGGTGTTGACAGGTTAAAAAAAGATAAGTAGAGGGCTTAACGGTTGTGCGTGTATGTCGGCAAGCGTAGGTAGAAAGAGTCTATGATGAATAGAAACAGAGTAAGTAAAGATGAAAACGGAAACAAAACAAATAGAAATAAAGGCTTATCAAGAGCCGTTAAGGTTTTTCAGGGAGTTTAACGGTGAGTGGGGTGTATAGTGGAAATGGTGTTTTCTAATCTTCTTCGGCGGCATTGTCTAATGATTTGTCGGGATTAAGGGGGTCTTTGTCATTGATTAAGTCGGTTTCTTCTAGTATTCTTAAACGGTCGGTATCGATATCGAAGGCATGGCTGGGGAGAGGGATGTGTTCGCGGGCGAAATAGGGGACTAGGCGAAAGGCAGCTACCGGTCGGTGGAGTACGGATCCATCTAGTTCGCAGAGAATGTAAGTGCCTCCACGGTTACGTGAGATTACCACTAGCGGTCCTAAGTATCGAGGTCGCATCTTCTTGTTATGGGTGACTTCAATGCATGTATTCCTCATCAATACTAGGTTTCCTTGCTTGAAGTCGTAGTCTCGAATGGTAGCAGCGTGCTCTTGTTCGAAACGGAGAGCCGCTAACCAGCGGGCGGTAAGGACGGTATCATGTAAATGGTCAAGATCGGCTTGTCTGCATTGGAGGTCGATAGCGCGTTGGGCAATGAGGTCGGTAGTCGTTAGCAGGGAATCGGGAGGTGGCTGGAGGTAGGTCGCTTCTATGATGTCGGTGGGGAATAGGGGATGAGTACCAGTAGCGGCGTAGTAAGGGGAGCAGCCCATGCGGCGGCGGCAGACGGTAACACGTTCTGACCAGAAGACGGAGTAAGTGGCTGAACTCCACTTGGACTGGTCTCCGTTAACAGCTTTAAAGAGGGCTTGTCTAACGTCGAAGTGAGGTCATTCGGCGATACCGTTAGCGTGCTTATTGTAACCGGATATGCGAATGTGGTTGATGTGGTACTTTTTGGCGAGGTAAGCGATGGCTTTAATGATGGGGGGACCATTATTGGTGACAATTTCGTTAAGGGCGCCCCAGCGGCAGATGATGTCCTCGAAGAGCCACTTAGCGATAGCGTCGGTATTTTTGTGAGCGAGCATGCGGAATTCGGGGTAATGGATTAGCGAACAGCATCCTTGGATGATATACTTGAACTTGTTCGAAGGTGGCATGAACATGGTGTCGATATAGATTTTGCTGAATAAGGTGGCGGGGGTAGCGACGGTAGGTGGTATGAGGACTTTGGTCGTTTGGTGGACTTGGCAAATGTGGCATGAGCGAATGTACCAAACGATATCGGCCACTACCTGTGGCCACCAAAAGCGCTCTAGCAGGGCGGCTCTCGTAGCAAACAGACCACAATGTCCAAGGTCGTCATGCATAGCGTGCAGAATGCGAAGTCATGAGTCAGCCGCTATGAAGAACTTGTGCTCACCGTTACGATCGCGTCGCCAAAGCTTGCCGTTAGCGAGGAAGAAGCTGCTAGCATAGCGGAGGAAGGTAGCAAGGGCTTTGTCATTAAGACCTGGCAGTCGCTTGAAGTTGGTAAGCCACTGCCGGACGAGTTGAACTCTTTTGTCGCCGGCAAGGGCCTTGGGTGAGTGGGGGACGTTATCGTAGGAAAGAGGGTCGGTAACGGGTGGAATCGAGACTTTGGTAAGAGGAACGGTGTCATTAACGAATGTCGTTAAAGTCGGACAGAAATGGGTGAATGGGGGTAAACGAGGGACGGTAGAGGCGGAACAGGCAAGGGCGATTGGTAACTGAACATGGTGCATGAATCCGTGCATACGATCGATCCAATCTTCGAAGATGTCGTTGTTGGTATCGTCTGGGGGAGGGTCAGTAGGCTGTAACGGTCGTCGCGAAAGTCTGTCGGGTCCATGGAAGGTTCCTTTAACATGTACGAGCTCGAAGTGGAACATAAGGATAGCCATGATCCAGCGGTTCATACTAGCTGAAGGCTGAATGTCAGGGTTCTGTAGCATACCTTTAATGTAACGGGCATCGACTTCGATGATAAGGTTCCTAACGCCTAGGAGGTACATGCATAGCGCCTGCAAGGCTCTGTACAAACCGTAAAGCTCGAGCTTGGGTTGACTGAAGCAGGCTTCGCATTCATTAAGGGTGATGGAACCGAAGCGGTTATAGCGACATTGCTTGCGGTTGTCAGTAGTGCACTGGCAAAGGTAGAAACTGACTGCTATGTAGGACGTGTCGACCGCTAAGATCACGGGATCGTCGGATTCATAGTCGATGGGAACGAGGGGTTTAGCGTCGTGTAAGGCCTTGACAAGGTCTTTCTGGGCGTTAAGCTGGTCGGGTCCGAATTCAAAGGGAACTCCAGTATGGGTGAGCTTCGTTAGGTGATGAGCGCGATGGGCAAAGTTCTTAACGAACATCCGGAGGACTCCAACGGTACCTAGGAAGGTGCGGACTTTGGTTAGCGACTGGCAAGGGCCCCAGCGGTCCAATAGCACTAAACGGTTTTTGTCAGGAACTCGGCCGGTAGGAGTGCAAACATGGCCAAGGATCTTAAAGGTTGGCACGCAAAGGACTAGCTTATGACCAGAGAAAGTGCCACCGCAGTATTTCATGCGCTGAAGGACACGGTTCAGGAGCTCAAAGAACTCCCAAAGCGCTAGACGAATGTTGGGATTGTCGGGATGCTTAGCGGGGGAGCCATTAACGAGTTTCCAGTCTTTCGGGCCTTTAACGCCAACGTCGTTGATGAAGCTGAGGGCGTTATGGGGGATTTCGGGCTGGAGGATGTGGGTGACGTCGTTGTGGAAGATGGGCACAGCGTTAGTCCATCCCATCGGGAGCGTTACTAAACGGAGGGCGCCAAACAGTGTCTGGAAAGTCGTTAAGTCGCGGGAGGCGGGATCAATAAGGCGCTCGTTGTAGCCAACGTAGAGATCAAGGGTAGCGCTGCAAATGTGGCCGGCGAAGGATTCGGCAACGTGGTCGGGGAAAGGGGGAACACCAGAGTGGCGGATTGTGACTTGGTTTAACGGCTCGAGGCTGTGGACTAGACGAAGTTTACCATTCTTCTTCAAGACACAGAACCAGCGGGACCGGTAAGCGGAGTTCAAGGGCTCGTAAATGCCTGCCTGGATCTTGCTACGGATGATTTCGCAGATTTCCTTTTCGAGGCCTGGCGGTATCGGTCGGTTGTGCTGAACCCAAGGAATGTGAGGGATGGTTGGTATGCGGACGGGGGGAAAGAAGTCGGGTCGAAGGCTACCTCGTTCGGAGTCTTCCCAAGCGAACGCATTTTGTTGCTTAGCGACAAGGTCCATGAGTACGTTAAGCTCATCTTGGGTAAGAAAGCCGGTATCGTGTTCCTTAATGAAAGTCGCTTTGCGGTCGTCGGTAAAGCGGGGAGTTGGTAAGAAAGGAAGGGGATTAGGATTGAGCTTGGGTATGTTCGCTAAGGGGTTGCCAAGGATATGTCGTTCAATTCGGAAGTCTTCGCTAACATGGCTAGCGACGGGCTTGGTCTTCAACGCGATGGGTTTGTATTTCTTCTTGACTTGGACTCCTTTGCGTTTTGGCTCAGCAGCGGCGTAAACGGCTGGGAAGGGGATGTTAATGTAAACGGGGGCAGAGACAGTATCGAGCATTCCAGATGCTCGGCCAAGAATAGATGGATCGGAGAGACTAGGGGAAACGAAATAAGAGCGCGGCGGGATAAAGGTCTCGGTAAGGTCGCTAGCGGTCGCATATAGATAAGCAAGAGAGAGATTGTCGGAAACTGTTTTTGGGTTTTCTAATATTTCGGAATCGAGCGGGGTATGCGATTGCACTATAACGGAGTGCTTCTGGTGGTCATAGTCGAGGACGACCGCTAAGTCTTCCTCAGAGCCGCTAACTGTGGGGATGGTGGCGAAAGCAACGGGGCGGTCCGGCGCTATACTTAGGCTGAACCCTTTGTTGCTTGTGCTGACCGCGGGGAAACGTAGGGATGGTGCGACGAAGGCCGGTATTGGGGTCCATTATCGTTATTGTGGTTTCCGTTTCGCTAAGTGTATCGACGGTACTCTTGGTAAGGACGTCAAAGAGGCGACCAAGCAGGATATCATAAGCGGGCGAGCGTAGGACATGGATCTGAAGGTAGAGGGTGATACCACCAACAGTGCAAGGGACGTTACGGGCTAGACCAAGTGATTTGTCCATAGTACTGTTAGTGCTCTGCATGTTCAGGATAATGCTGGGGTCGTAGGAGATACTGAGATAGTTAGCGACTTCAGCAGACATGGAGATGATCTGGGAGCTGCTATCCATCATACTTTCGATTTCCTCGTGGTTATCAACCAAGAGCATGATGGACCGGATTGACTGGGATTCCTGAGTGACCGTTAACATAACTGGCCCCTCACCAGGTGGTAGCGACTTGATGTACGCTTCCACTGGGTCGATCGAGGTGACTTGGGCTCTTGCGGCGTCGGTAAGAGGAGGGTTGGTAGCGGAGGTGTCGTTTAGGGAAAAGAAGGGCAGAGCGTCGTCAACAATATCAGTAGACTCTTGGAAGGCAGTGACATTAGGAGGCGCAGTCTGTTTAGGAGTAACGGCGTTTCTGAACTGGTTCCGGATGTTGTTAGAGAGGGAGCAGAGTTTGCCGACAGAGACGGTAAGCTTGGTCTGAAGAACCCGGTCAAATACCTGCTTGGACTGTTCGATATCGTAGATGGGGGCCGTACTCCGGTAAGCAGCGTCAGGCCGTTTGTCAGGAGCGCCAAAGTTTCGATTAGTCGGAGGCTGGTAGCGAGACGAGATACCGGAATAGGGGTGGACTGGAGGATTGACCGTGGGAACATGGTTAACAACTGGCGGCTCAGGGACTTTAGCGGTACCGGTAGCGGAGGCAGAGGCAGGACGTTCGTTAGCGACAGGGGGACTGGCGGGAGAACTGGTAGCGGCAGAGTCATTAGTGGCTTTAGGGGGAACCGGTTGATATCCCTTAGCACGAGGGAACTTGATACCATCAAAGACTTCCGCTGGACGGCGTAGAGCGTAAAGTTCCCGTTCTAAGGCAGCGACGCGTTCTTCCCTGGATAATGTTCCTGGGCTAGCGGTTGCCGGTTGCAAGACCTCGTGAATAAATGTCTGGGACATGCCTTGCAGTTGTTCCGCATCAGGGTTAGCATTAGCACTGAGTTGGCTGGTAAGAATCTGGTTGGGGTTGAGCCGGTGCCATTCGTCGATGCATTCCATATAGAGCCGTTTGCCGACATAATTGGGGATCATAGCGCCAGACGGTAGGACAACCTTGCCTTCGTGGTTCCGACAGATTTTGCCTTGGCTGATGAAGCTTTTGAGCTTAACGCAATTGCCTCGTACCATTGTATGACCGGTTTCGCCGCAGAAGTGACAACTGTCGCTAAGAGGTCGAGAGGCACGGGACTGAGAGCTGTTACCGGCAGTCAATGCAACCATCTTTTCCTCCATACGTGCGAGAGCGTTAACGATAGCGGCGGCAGCGATGTCAAGAGGTTCCTTTTTAATGATAGTGGTTGGTACGGGGGCGGGGGTGTTAACGGTGGGCGTCTTAGCGTTAGCGGTCATCGGCTTTTTCGAAGTCATAGCGGTGTCGGTACCCTTCAGAACCCATTTGGCAGCTTCAAAGACTTGCTCTACCTCATAGGGGTCCTCCGGGTGATGGTCAGGAAGGGTGATTTCAAGACGGCGGACAAGTTTGGACCATAGCAAAGTCGGTATGCCTTGCTGGAACAGACGGTGTTCCTCGTTTTGATAGATTTTGCCTTTAGCCAGGAGCCAACGCGCCAGGCGCTGGAAGTCCCTATAGTAATCCGAGAAGTGTCTGAGAGTAGAGATACCGGCCGAGAAGGTCTGGTCAACGAGTCGCTCGAGATCCTGAAGAGTGTAACGGGCAGATTCTTCAGCGCCAGGATATAAACAAAAGACCACTATCTTCCACTCGGCGTAAGTATGGTCGCTAAACTCCGGCAAGCCAAGCCAGGTCTCCGCAGGTGTCATACAATACGTATCGAGCGGCGTATTCCTTTTTCTGGTTATCGTCGTTAACAGCGCAGTCTGCTAAGAGATATTTGAGCTCGTGGAAATACTGGGCAAGCTCTCGGAGGCAACTCTCGTCCCATTTAGGTGCGGTAGAGTCATTGTGAGGTGGCATATGGCGGGAAAGACGGGCGTCACCCATGGCGGTAGGGTTAACGGGTGTCGGTAAGGGCATAGGGGATTGAACTAGGGGATAGGGGTCTGGTGATAACGGTGGTAGCAGTGCGTCGAGGAAGTTGTCGATATGATGGCCTGGGAAGTTCTCTAGGAGTTCGGTAACGTCGAGAAGTTCCCTAGCAGTAGCAAGTTCCTCTTCAAGGTTACAAGGCGGAGTTGTTAAGGGTGTTAACGGCGACGGTGGGGGAATGTCAAAAGGGATAACGGGGAGCGAAGCTTTGGTAACGAGACGTAAGCGGTTTTTGGCCTGGAGGCGAGTTTCTGGTGGAATTTTGCTATAGAACCCCTCGCGGTGGGCTCCAAAATGATGCGCTGACTTGCTGCCTAGCTGCCGTGCAGGAAACAACCAACAAGACCAGCTAGATAGGGATAGCTTAGCAAGTAGTGGCGTTACGTGGGTGTGTGAGAGGAGTCAAGCAAAGTCCCAGAAACCCGGTAAGGAGCAGTAGGGTTGGAGTCGGAAAGGAAGTGTGAGAGAGCGGTAAGAGATAACGGTGCAGCCACTAGTGTCTGCACCGAATCGTTGCTAAGTGAGAAATCTGTCAAAGACCCAAACAGTCGTTAAGGAATAACGGAAGAGTTAACAGAAATATACAAGCCGCTAGCCGTAAGCGCTAGCGTTTAATGAGGGCAAAACGAGGGCACCCGTATGGTGCTTAACGAAAGCGAAGCGAGGGCACCTGTATGGTGCTTAACGAAGGCGACAAGTGCTAGTCCAACAATACTGTCGGGCTGAGCGCGAGGAGCGAAGGAGACTGGACTGGGTAAACCCAAATCAGCCGTTAACGAAGCAAGAGCGTGAATGAGATCTTAAGCGTAGTCTGAAGTGGGGACTAGACTCTGGTACGATTCGATGTTTTGTAGCTACTGACAGGGCAGTATTTATAGGTAAGTAAGACGGTAGATAAAAGGGGAAACTGGTAATAGGTAGTAAGCGTAGCAGTTGCATGTGATAATGTGATAATGCATGTTGGGAGTAAGGTGATAAAAGGGGAAACCGGTAATAGATAGCAAGCATAGCGGATGCATGTGATAATGCATGTCAGGGGCCATAGAGAGGGGCCTGGATTGCCGCAAGGTCGGCTGAGTCGTTAAGGGAACGGTCGGTAATGGCCGGTGTTGTTAGCGGTCGGTCGGTAACGGTCACGTGCTGAGGTCACGTGCTTGGTTTGACTTGTCAGTGTTGGGCAGCCAGCACTGACTGGGTCGTATCACCGTGCTGGAGACAGTCTCTGAGGAGCTGGCAGTCAGCAATGCCTCTCCTCTCGAAGCAGAAGAGGATTTTTAACCGAGCAACGGATGAGTTGTATGCCTCCGCCGCTCAATGCTAGTTGATTCTCCTGTCTGTCCATAGAATTTGCCAATACATCTGCTAGTAATTCTACGACTGAACCTGAGACCAAGAGCATTCCTTCTGCCGTACAAGATACCCCTCCAGCTGAGGATTCAGCTGGAGTCCCCCTCCATTCCCCCACATCTTGTCATCGTATCCCAGCCTGGGAGCGGCGTCTTCCTCATCAATACATTGTGGCTGCCACGCCATCTTCCAACTCCCTGCATCTCAACGTAGAAGTGGAAATGACGGACACCCAACAGATACGTCATGTCTCCGCCTTACTTGACAGTGGTGCCATGGGAATGTTCATCGACGCGGCATATGTGGAGCGACACAGTCTCACCACTTGACCTCTCACTCATCTCATTCCCATGTACAACATAGATGGCACTCGTAACAAAGCTGGGTCTATCCGCTTTGTCATAGACCTAGTGCTACACTATCATGCACATGCTGAACGTGCTGTCTTTGCAGTCATGAGTTTGGGAAAACAGGACATGATCCTGGAGTTCACTTGGCTTCATGAGCACAACCCCGAGATTGATTGGTCCAAGGGAGAGGTGAAGATGAGCCGATGTCAGTGCTGCTCCACCTGTTCAGAAGAAGCATGAGATGAGCACCAAACCAAGGTCTGGGAGCATGCTGCTATCTGCATTTGTCGTGCGGGGCACTTTCCCTTCTCCAATATTGACCTTCTGGACCCTCCCCCTCTGGCGTTCCCCCATAGAGAGGCCCTCTATCAGGACGTCTGAGGTGTAGGATGTGGATTCCAGTTGGAAGATGGAAGAGAGGGTGAATTCGTCAGCACTCCTGACCCTGAGTCTCCAGACAAGGCTATTGAAGTAGGTGACCAGATTTACGCTACCATGTTGAGACCGCCCCCAACTGAAGCCGAGATCCGGGCCAGCCAGACCACCTCTCAGCAGCTGGCCCAGGCATTTGCAGCCAATTCTCAGCCCAAATCATTGGGTAGCGTTATCCCCCTTCACCTGCGCGACTTTGAGGACGTGTTTTCCAAGGCATCCTTTGACTCGCTCCCAGGGCATAAGCAGTGGGACCATGCAATTGAGCTTCTCCCCAAGGCTGAACCCTCTAGCTGCAAGGTCTACCTGCTAGCCCCTCAAGAGCAGGACGAGTTAGACGCCTTCCTACAGGAGAACCTCGACTCCGGTCAGATCCGCCCCTCAAAGTCACCCATGGCCTCCCCAGTCTTCTTCATCAAGAAGAAGGATGGGTCCCTACATCTGGTTCAGGATTATTGTATCCTGAATGCAATGACGGTCAAGAATCGCTACCCGCTGCCACTCATCTCTGAGCTTATTAACAATCTCCGAGATGCACGTTACTTCACCAAGTTGGATGTCTGCTGGGGCTACAACAATGTGCGCATTAAAGAAGGTGATAAGTGGAAGGCAGCGTTCCGGACCAATCGGGGACTTTTTGAACCCCTGGTAATGTTCTTTGGGTTGACCAATAGCCCTGCCACCTTCCAGACAATGATGAATGACATCTTCCATGATCTCATTGCAGAAGGAGTTGTTTGCATGTATCTCAATGACATTCTCATCTACACCAAGACTCTTGAGGAGCATTGTCATATCACATGTCTCGTCCTAGAGCGTCTTTGCCAACACCAGCTCTACCTCAAGCCAGAGAAGTGCGAATTTGAACAGACAAAGGTCGAATATCTTGGCCTGATCATATCACATGGAACGGCAGAGATGGACCTGGCAAAGGTAGCTGGCATAGCAGAATGGCCCAAACCAAGGAACAAGAAGGAGGTGCAAGCCTTCTTGGGATTCACCAACTTCTATCGGAGGTTCATCCAAGACTTCTCTCACCATGCACGTCCTTTATTCGACCTCACCATGAAGGATAGCATGTGGCAGTGGGAAGCATCGCAGCAAGGCGCCTTCGACACCCTCAAACAAACCATCACCTCAAAACCAGTCCTCCTCTTTCCAAACAATGACTCTCCCTTCTGCGTCGAAGCCGACAGCTCCAACTTTGCCACAGGGGCAGTCATTTCTCAAGAGTCAAGGGAGGATGGTAAGTGGCATCCTGTAGCCTTCTACTCCAAGAGCCTGAACGCCGTGGAGCGGAACTACGAGATCCACGACAAGGAGATGCTTGCCATTGTCCGTTCATTAGAAGAGTGGCGACATTTCCTAGAGGGTGCAAGGCATAAGTTCGAAGTCTGGACAGATCACAAGAACCTTGAGTACTTCTGGACGGCAAAGAAGCTCAACTGCCGGCAAGCTCGCTGGTCCCTGTACCTGGCAAACTTTGACTTCTCGCTGCACTACAGGCCTGGAAGGAGCATGGGCAAGCCGGATGCACTATCGTGGTGAGCAGACCACGGGACTGGGGCAGGCGATAATGACAACATTGTCTTCCTCAAACCGGAACTCTTTGCCATTCGTGCTCCAGAGGGCTTGGCAATCCAAGGGGAGGAGGCAAACATCCTCAAGGAGATCTGGCAGGGGAACCAACAGGGTATGCAGGAGGACATGGTGGCTCAGGCAGCTCGCGTACTGCAGTCAAACAAGGGAAATGGAGTAAAGTCGGTACGTACCAATGAATGGCACAAGAAAGGTGGCATCCTAACCTTCCGCAGACGTATCTATGTGCCAAACATCCCTGAGCTGCGCAGGCGCATTGTTGAGCAGCATCACAATTCTTGTGTTGCTGGGCATCCTGGTCGGTGGAAGACCCTGGAGCTGGTTTCGCATAACTACTGGTCACGGTACGTTGGCTCTTACACCAGCACTTGTGACTTGTGCCTACGGACTAAACCACGCCGCCAACTTCCCATGGGTCAACTTCACCCTCTCCCACTTCCAGCAGAAAGATGGAGCGTAGCCTCCATGGATTTCATTGTGGAATTGCCAGATGCACATGGATACGATGCTGTCATGATGGTGGTGGACCTCTACGGTAAACGAGCGCATTTCATTCCCACTCATACCACCTGCTCCACCATGGGGGCTGCCAACCTCTACCGGAAGAATGTCTGGAAGCTGCATGGTCTGTCTGATGCCTACATTTCAGACTGAGGACCTCAGTTTGTGGCGGAGTTCACTCACGAGCTGTATTGACTCCTGGGCATTAAACTGCACACCTCAACAGCATATCATCCTCAGTCCGACGGACAAACAGAACACGTTAATCAGGAGCTAGAGCAGTATCTGCGCCTATTCTGTAATGAACGGCAAGACAACTGGGATGAGCTACTACCAGACGCAGAGTTCCAGTATAACAATCATGTCCATGCCTTGACTCAGTTCTCCCCCTTCTTCTTGGACACAGGCCATCACCCCTGCATGGGCTTTGAACCATGAGCATGCCCTTCCAGCAATGATGCGGTGAATGACTTTGTGGACAGGATGAGAGCAGCCCAGGAGGAGGCAAAGGCAGCGCTGACAAAGGCCAAGGATGATATGGCCAGATACTATGATCGTGGTCGCACCCCCACTCCCAAGTATTGACCAGAAGACCGTGTCTACCTTGACACGTCAGACATCACCACGACACGACCTTCACGGAAACTGTCACATCGTCATCTGGGACTGTTTGCGGTAGAGCGGCAAGTGGGCCCCCTGGCTTATCGACTGCGTCTCCCCAACAGCCTGCATCAACTCCACCCGGTGTTCAATGTGGTGAAGCTCTCTCCAGCACCAAGTGACCCCATCCCAGGCCGTCGTCCCAGACCACCGCCCCCACCAGTAGTGGTCAATAACAAAGAACAGTACGAGGTGGAGAAGATACTGTACAGCCGCTTATTCCGGCAGAAACTGCAGTTCAAGGTAAATTGGAAGGGCTATGGTCTGGAAGATGTATCCTGGGAACCACAGGAGAATGTTTGGGCACCACAGCTAGTTCTGGACTTCTACCAGCAACATCCTAACGCACCCAAGGCCATTCGAGGGGTTTATCACACCTCACTGGTTGATGCAGCCATTTGGAACTTCTTTTATCCAATGCGTCGAGACACCGCATCCTAGAGGGGGGATGATGTCAGGGGACCCCCCATTTTCATCCACTTCCTTTTCCTTTCCTATCCTTCTCTCTATCCTTTTCCCTTCTGTTCCTTTCACTCTGTTTGCATTTTTGATCACCTGATGTGCCAGAGTCACCTGATGGTCCTTACCAATTGGTTCTCTGGCAATGTTTGAGTTTTTCATCTTTTATTCCCACACTCATTTTCCAGTGGCTTATGTGTACTGTACAGTTGACTCCCATGCTTCTGAGCCCCCAGAAGCATCCACTTTGGCATAGGGATTCCTCAGACTTGTTCTCTTTGGATATCCCTCTGCCAGGTGAGTAGCTATGTTTTTAGACACTGTACAGTACTGAATATACTTTGGATATCCCTCTGCCAGTTGTGTGAGTTCCACAGCTCTCTGAGGTCGCCCTTACAATCTAGGCAGCAAGTCAGCACATGATCGTTCCAGAACCAGGTGTACAATGTGGCAATGCTCTTCCAGGGTCTTTGTGAAGATGAGGATGTCATTGAGGTACATGCACACCACTCCCTCCACAATGAGATCACAGAAGATGTCATTCATCATGGTCTGAAATGTAGCAGGGGTATTGGTAAGGCCAAAGGACATGACCAGCAGTTCAAACAACCCTTGGTTTGTCCAGAATGATGCCTTCTACTCATCTCCTTCTTTAATGCGCATGTTGTTATAGCCCCAGCAGACATCTAACTTGGTGAAATACCGCACACTATGGAGATTATTGACAAGCTTGGAGATGAGGGGAAGGGGGTAGTGGTTCTTGATGGTGAGGGTGTTCAGCATCCAATAATCCTGTACCAGCCAAAGGGAGACATCCTTCTTCTTGATGAAGAAGACAGGGGAGGCCATGGGCAACTTAGAAGGGCAAATCCTACTGGACTCAAGGTTCTCCTAGAAGAAGGCATCGAGCTTATCCTGCTCCTTTGGTGCAAGTAGATAGACCTTGCAGTTTGAGGGCTCTGCATTGGAGACTAACTCAATGGCATGATCCCACTGCTTGCACTCTGTGAGGGAGTCAAAAGAGGTCTTGGAGAATACAATCCTTGAAGTTATGGGAGGTAGTCCGGTACAGCATCTTGGAAGGACTTTGGCTGCATGTTCCAGGTAAAGGCCTCTGCCAAATGCTGTGATGTGGTCTGACTGGCATGGATCTCAGCAGTGCTTGGTGGTTGGAGTGGTAAGGCCACCAGGATCCAATTGCCTTCCTCAATGGAGTATCAAGCTCCAGAACTGTCACAACCCCACCAACTCTGGACCCTCATATGCTGCTCTGACCCCAGCACACACCTCCCCCACACCTCCCCCACACCTCCAGGGCTACCAACAACCTCACTGCTGCATCAGCAACACCCGTGGCCATCTCCAGACAGAACCCCGGCACCTCGGCTGACACGTCACCCCAAGGCTTCCCTGTCACCAGATACACCCAAACCCCTGGCATCCCAGCCATCACATAACATTCCTCTCACAAACTGTTGGCACATCATCAGGCCATCTGCTTCTGTGGCATTGACAGGCGCTACTACCATGCACCACAACTGCCAACCTGCCCTATGCAAGACAGTCGCGGCCCACGCCAACATGCCCCGACCACTGCGACAACCCCAGGGCTGAGAGCCTGTCCTGGGACTTAGCCGGAGGATAATCAGATGCTATAGTCCCAGGCTGGAACCCTGCCCCGGGACTTAGCAGGAGGGTAATATATAAACTGTAAGATAGCATACAAGTGGAGTAGTCTTGATATTCACCATAGTTCATCATAGTTTCCATAGTCTTTGTCTCTGCCTCTGTCTCAATCTAGTTTTGTGCCTCTGTCTTTCTCTCTCTCTCTCTCTCTTGTCTTGTCTCTTGTCTCTCATCTCTGTGCCTTGTATTTCTGTTCTGTGACTCGTATCTCTGTTCCGTATTTCTCCTCTATTTCTCTATCTCCTGTTCCATATCTTTTCTTCTCTATCTCTACTTCTCATTCTGTATCTCTTCTTGTCTCCCAGTTTCCTGACCAGTCTATCCCCCATCCATTCTGTATCTATCCCTACCCACTTCCAAACCTACTCCTGTCCCCCAATCAATACAACCCTCCTGTTCCCCACCCCCCTCTCCCTTAAGAACCCCCTACCTCCTGAACTTGTGCTCCTCAACTCGGAGCACTTTCAACCTCACACGTGTCACTACTCATACCCCGGAGCATCTGAACTTCATCCCGAGCCACTTGTAGCTGTACTGGAGCTTCCAAGAAGCCCCAGACCTGTACTTGGTCTCCCAAGCTTGCCTAGTAAGGACTTGCCAGTGTAGCTGAGCCCCCGTTGTCAGCGGGACCTGACAGGAACTCTCTGCCACTACTGCCAGCCTGTTCTGGTTTTGGGTCTCCTCTCTGCCTTGGAGCATCCTTGTGAGGGGCCTCCTTACAAGGGAATGCTAAGAGGAGAGGGTCCAGCAGGTCCAGGTTAGGGTAGGGCAAGGGACACCATTGACAGGCTTGGACTGATGCTTGCTTGCAAGAACGGGTACAATTTTCCAACCTGGCTTCCTTTGTGCATGTGGAACACTGTCGTCGACACTGACTCATTCTGACTTCCCCTGCAGACCAGTCAATATCAGGGTGATGCAGGCGCAGCCAGGTGTAACCTAGAATGATGTCCTGTTTTCCTAGACTAGTAATGGCAAACACTGCCTGCTCTGCATGGTTGCAATAGTGGAGGATGCACTCCATCATGTACTAGATAGAGCCAGCTTTGTTGAGGGTACCATCAATGTTGTATACAGGGATGATTTGGGTCAGCAGTCAGGTGGTCAGCTGATGCCATTTGACAAATGCAGTGTCCATGAAGAGTTCAGTGGCCCTACTGTCTAAAAGAGCCTGGACGTGCTGTGTATGCTGCATGTCTGTAGTCTCTATCTCTACCTCCAAAGGGAGGGAGGTAATTGATGGAGTGAAGGCTACTGTGTACTTGCGTGCAAGGCAGCATTCCCATTTTGGAATGTGCACTTGGAGAGGGGGAGGAGCTTTGGTGGGTGTAGGAGAAAGAAGGGTTAGTACAGCTGCGGAGGGCTCAACTGGTTCACATGTAGAAGAATCAAGAACAGGAGTTGTATTTGAAGATTCTATGGACAAACATGCAAAACAATTGGAGCTAGGCAGTGGAGGCATACAGTCCATCCACTGCAACACTAAAAATCCTCTGGTACATCCTTGTCAGCATCCTCCAGTGTACTATCCATCACCTCCAGAGAGGGTACCCCTGCAGCATCCTTTGCAGCCAGGAGCTCCATGATGAGCACATCTCATTCATTGACAGACAGGTGGTGCATGTTGAGCCCATCTGGGCAGCTGCAAGACCAATGCTCAGACTTCCCACAGCAGTGGCACATAGAGGAAGGGACTCCTCCCTTCCTCCTGGCAGTGTCAATGTCCATGGGCACTCCCATGGAGATCTTTGCCAGTAGAGCCACTACTGGGGCCCCAGGTGCTAGACCTCATATGGTGAAGGCAGCTGTGGGTGCAGGTAATGGGGCCAGTGCCCAGCAGATGGGAGGTTTAGTGGGAGGAGCCAGTGGCATTGGTGGACATGACCAAAAGGTGTGAAACACTTTAAACTGTCAGTCAGCATGGGTGGTGATATGACTCTATGTCTAAAGTCATAAGTCCTGGTTAAAACAAACCATACTATGTGCTGAAAACTGTAGGCATAACAGGCAAACAACTCCCCAGAAACCAGAAAACATGGGAACACTTAAATAATTCACATTGCTGAAGGGCTAATAAAATAATAGAGTATTCTGACAAGCAGGGGGACGAAAAATGGGCAATTAAATATCGATTATTATTGCTGGAATGGTGGACATAGCAGATCTCTGCCAGATATCTCTAATCAAGAGATAATCAAAGAATCTGACATCTTACTCCATGGAATAAAAAGATAGGAAGGTCCGGAATATGAAATCATCGAAATAGGAAAGAGGGGAACCATAGGAATAAGGGGGAATAGTCCGGAACAAGGAGAAAGAATTTTAGGAATGAATCTGACTAGGGGAAAGACCCATGAGGAAAGATGACCAAAAGAGGAAATGTGGTTGCCACAAGAATGAATGAGATGGATCAATAATGATCGAAGGAAGATCAGGAAACATAGGGAACGAAGTAGGAAGACTTAGGAAGAGCTGGAGAAAGCTCTGAGTTCAAGAGAGTATTTGGTATGTCAGAACAAGGTGAACTAGCAGATACTCTAGAGGACAGAAGGAAAAGGGATGGCTCAGGAAAAGTCAGGACATCGGACTACATGGAAATATGAATGTTAGGAAGAAGGGTATCGGATGAATATGTTTCTAGTATGTTTCAAACAGCTGGAACAAGTACATTCATGTCCTTCCAAGAGACATGAATGTTTTCCTGGAAGTGGAAGAACTCCGGAATATGGTGACTCTAGGACTTGTCAGGAAAGCCCCAGAAGCATCAGAAGTCCTGGAACATGAAGGGATAGGTGGAAGGGACAGAATATTAGGTCTTAAGGCAGCAGGAGGGACCGATGTTATTGTTCCCTCCTCAGAACATGAATGTTTCATGGAAACAGTGAAACTCCGGAAATTCCTCAGGAGTCTATCATGTTCTATGCAGGGGTTATCAATTAACTTATTGGTAATGGAACACGGTGGATGGATGGAAAATAGGCAATTTTTCAAGGGAATTCAATGGAAAAGGGATATAGTAATCTACTTATAGAATTCTCAAGTCACATGGAAAGATGGTCTGTGCACCCATTAGAACAGTATAAATAGAGTAGGAATAGGTTAGAATCGACAGGCAATTAGTGGATAAAGGCTCGGTGGTTCCCAGGGAGTGAATCACTTAGGCTGGAGTTCATTGAAAAACCTCTACTTTAGTTTTCGGACTTATAGTCAGGAAACTAGTATATACATATCAATACAAAAACTCGTTGCTTTAGAACAGTTTAGTGTGATTTGCTACCAAGCCCCAGAACTACAGTAACTTTGCTTTTGGCAAGTACTACAGTATCATCCAGGGGATGTCACATACATCTTACAAGATGAGATACCAGAGTTTACCCAACCATATATTGATGATGTACCTATAAGGGGACCAGCTACACAATATGAGATAGAAGGAGGAGGGTATGAGACCATTGCTGAGAATAGTGGTATAAGGAAGTTTGTGTGGGAACACATGAACAATGTGAACAGGATAGTCCAGCACATTAAGTATGCTGGAGTTGACGACCCGGAACGTTTGCTCCGCGGATGTCGAAGACTACCAACCCAAAACACTACCCAACCAATTGTCAACATGCCAGCTGGACCTGTCAGGCAAAAGCTGCTGTTGTCAATGAGCAGGGATGCACCAAAGTTTGTCTATATGCAGCCTACAGAGGTATGACAATTCCTTCAAAAGATGGAAAGTCTCTTCAAAGCAGCGGGGATAAACGACGACAAGGAGCGTAAAGAGCGAGTAACAGAGTATGTGGATGTGGAGACAGATAGAAAATGGAGGGGATTAGACAGCTTTAGTGATGGGTCAACATGGGAGGCGTTTGTTAATGATGTGCAGGATGCTTACACAGAAGCAATCTCCAACATGGGGAGTGTTGCTGTTCTGGATAAAATCTGCCGTGAACATGTGAGGTTAGGACAAAATGATGCAGAGGAAATCCATGCGTTGATTAGAAAGTTCAGAGCGGAGGCTAAGAAGCTAAAGGATTAGGCAACGGAGCCTTAGTAGAAAAATTTACCAAGTGTTTCATGCCAACATTCCGTGAACTTATCTTAGCTCAAGCATTACAAAAATATGGACATTACAACGATGCAGGGAGAAAAAGACATAAGGATGATTGCTATGATTTGAAAGAACTATTCAATGTAGTGACCATTCTTGTGGATGATGGAACAGTAGTAAGGGAGAGGAGTGTAGAAAAAGAGAAGGTGCCGGGGGTCATCAAAGTTAAAGCAGAACCTAATGCTGAGACTGAAGGTAGACTGGCCAACTTGCAGGATGGAGTAGTGGCTTTAGGCAGAGAGTTGGGCAGCTTGAGGAGCTTCATGCAGACCATGAGCAACAACCTCAAGACTGCTAGTCAGTTTGTCAATACAAATAGAGGGAATAGTGTGTCAATAGGTCCAGTCACCTACCCTTCACAATTGTCTGGAGGGGGGTCAACACAGATCAATTGCTATCACTGTTGGGAGCTGGGTCATTGTACCAATGATTGTGAATACTTGAAGAAGCAGGTTAGTGAGGATAAGCTCATCATGTTAGATGGTCGACCACAGTTACCATCTGGTGAGCTCATCCCATGCAATCCTCCAAATGTACCGCCCAAAGACAGGATCAACACTATGACTGATCCTAAAGCAGCAGCATTCTATGGATGGATTGAAGAACCTGTGGAACCAGCCCCAGTATTCGCAACATATGTAAATCAGACAGAAGAAAATAAAACACAGGAGTTGGAGAAGAAGATAGATGTGTTGCAGAACTTAGTAGCCAGTCTGGTAATGACAAGGAGTGGTGCTAAGGGAGAAGTAGGACAGAAAAGACAGGAGGGTTTTTAGAGAACTCAATGAGGGCAGCAAGAGGGGAAAAGAAGGTACCTGGAATAATAGATGTACCCTTGTTGCCGGAGAGTAGAGTTAAAAACCCAGTTGTTGGAGAGAATAGAGTTGAGAAGGGAACGTTACCATTCGAGCAGGTACCTGCCTTGAATGGTGACAAAGTAGTCAGGTTTGAAGCGGACAAAAAGGGAAGTTATGAGCCTAGAAGTTGGCAGAGAAAAGAGGAAGTCATAGTCAACAAAATCATGGATACAGAGGTGACAATTCCTACTAAAGAACTGCTGAAGCTACCTAATGTAAGGGACACTTTAGAAAGGTCTTGGGAAAAGACACCATCTAAATGGCCATCTGCCAAAGTATTCACACAAGAAAAAGGTTGTCAGCAGGGGACAGGTGTAATTCACAAAGTCAATGTGGATGAACTTCCTGGCCCTAAGTATCATATTGCTAGAGATAAAGAGGAAGGAGTACCCATTGGGGCAGTAGTACATGAGGATTGTGTGGCAACATACCTTGATCAGTTACCACCTTGTGACAAACCCATCATGGTATATGTAGCGTGTGATCTGCAGGTACTAAGGTCACTGTTTCCAGTGGTCAATGAAAGAGAGGAAGTTAGTACATCATTTGATGATGCTTCAGAATGAAGCATTTGCATGGAATATGATAGTCAGAAGGGGAAGTTTAAAGAAGAGTATTTTCCACCAGTGGTCATGCCTGTGGTGGCACACCAACTCTGGGTATTGAAAAATCGACCTATTCCACCTGGGAAATATGCAGACTTATGTGCTGAAATCAAAAGGAAGATAGCAGCAGGGGTTTATGCAAGATTAAACTCCTCCTATCATTCCCAATGGTTTGCAGTACTCAAGAAAGATGGAAAAAGCTTGAGAATAGTGCACAGCTTGGAACCCCTCAACAAGGTTACCATTGCTCATTCTGGAGTACCTCCAGCAATGGATGAGTTGGCCAACCATTTTGCAGGGAGAGCTTGTGGAGGGATGTGTGACCTTTATGTGGGATATGATGAGCATACCTTGGCCTCTAAGTCAAGGGACTATACCACCTTCCAGACACCCTATGGGGCTCTGAGGCTGGTTACCTTACCAATGGGGTGGACAAACTCTGTACCAATATTTCATGATGCAACAATGAGGTGGGATGGCAGGCTCAATTACCACTGGACTTGAGAGAGTTTGCAGAAGAGATTGATACAAGAGGAGGATATTTGGTAGCACAAACTATAGAAGACTTTGATAAAGAATTACAGCAGGCACGAGATAGGGAGGAAGAGTTGAGAAAGGCAGTGGCCCAGCAGGAACAAAGAGGAGAGGTAAGGCTAGATCCAGTAGCAGTACTAGCTTTATCTACTCCTTTGCTACCTGAAGACAACACAAGTGAAGACTATTAGGAGGAGAGAAGGACAGAGAAGGCTAGAAAGATGGATGAGTTATTGGGGCCAGTCCAGACTTGGCTATGCCAACCTGGAGTACCACTCTCTGACTTATTAGGATGGAAATGGGAGCAGTTTCTGAGATATGCCAGGCAGTTTTTCTTTGATCTCAAGGAAAGACTGTATAGGAGGCAAGAACATGGAAAACATGCACTAGTAGTAGCAAAAGGCAGGAGGATGTACATGTTGCGAGCAGCACATGATGCCTTGGGACATAGAGGAGCCTTTGCAACTAAGGCACTCATTGAGGAGAGGTTTTGGTGGCCTGACCTTGAAGGGGATATCAAGTGGTATGTTGAGACTTGTCATACATGTCAAGTACGACAGAAAACTGTCATATTCAGAGAGCCTACAGTATTCTATACACCAAGTATATTTGAAAAGATACATCTAGATACTATGCACATGACACCTGCCTCTAATGGGTGTAAGTACATTGTGCATGGGAGATGTGCCTTATCTACTTGGATGGAAGGGCGACCTTTAAGGAAAGACAATCACAAGCTCATAGGACAATGGCTGTTTGAAGAAGTCATCTGTAGATGGGGCTGCATATGCACTATTGTTATGGATAATGCAGGGCAGTTCACCAAAGTAACACAATGGCTAGAATAGAAGTATGGGATCAAGGGCATTAGGATTGCAGCATACAATTCGCGTGCTAATGGGAAGATAGAGAGACCACATTGGGATGTTAGACAGGCCTTGTACAAAGCCTGTGATGACAAAACCAAATGGTATTGGTACTTTTGGCATGTTATGTGGGCAGATAGAATAACTATCAGAAAGCGGTTTGGGTGTTCACCTTTCTTCATGGTAACAGGAGCACAACCAATACTACCCCTTAGACTTGCTAGAAGCAACTTGGCTTGTAGAGTGACCAGATGGACCACTCACAACTGAGGAGCTCATTGGGTTGAGAGCGCAGGCACTAGCTAAGCACTATCAACATGTAGAAGCAATGAGGACCAAGCTTAGTAAAGAAAAGATAAGATGAGCAGAGGAATTCACTCGTGAACATGAGAAGAGTATCAAGCCTTATCAGTTCAAAGCAAAGGACTTGGTATTGGTACAAAACATGATTGTGGCAAAATCACTAAGCAGAAAAATGGAGGCAAGGTATTGGGGGCCAATGGTAGTATTAACAAGGACAAAGGAGGGAAACTATCTAGTGGCAGAATTAGATGGGTCAGTATGACAAGAAAAGGTCACGGCTTTTCACTGCAGGAATTGGGAGATTTTTCAGGAAGAAAAACCCATTAGAAAGATGTCAAATAATTTCTAATTAGTTTTTCTCATGTAGTTAAACAATTTCAATGCTTTTCCTTGAGGAAAACAATTTCTTTTTCTTTTGATTTTTCCTAAGATACAGATAGAAAAAATGAATAATGTTTCTGGTCTTTTTCTAGAGAAAAACATAATGTTTATCTTAATGTGTTCCTTTGTAAACACAACATTATTCATTTTTTCTATCTGTATCTTAGGAAAAATCAAAAGAAAAAGAAATTGTTTTCCTCAAGAAAAAGCATTGAAATTGTTTCTTTAAGGATTTGTGGGTATTTAAACTCTTTCTTTTCCTTTTTCCTTTGGACTGAACTTTTTCTTTTTTGTTTTTCAAAATAAATTTTATGTAATACATGAGAAAAACTAATTAGAAATTATTTGACATCTTTCTAATGGGTTTTTCTTCCTGAAAAATCTCCCAATGCAGTGTTTAGTGTCATACCCTACAAAGCGAGACAAAGTATAACACTGCCAGGAGATGTTGAAGATTGGATAGATATCCTACCAGAAAAGTTAAAGGAAATAGAAGAAAATGATTCAGAAGAGGTGTACAGGGAAATATACACTTTGATGAATTAGATCCAGAGTTTACTGAGTAAACTTTGCTTGGGATAGCAGGAAATCTCTGGACAAGTGGAAATAACTGTCTGTCACTAGACTATGTCAGGTGACTGTTTATTTGCCACTGACAGAGTAAGTTTGATTTTGGTCAGATGACTTAGGTCACATGACTAAGTCACACAAGGTCACATGATATTGATATATAATTTTGGTCAGATGACCCAAGTCACCTGATTGGTCACCTGAGGTCACATGATGTTGGAGTTTGAAATTAGTCAGTAAATGATGCACGACGAGCTTGATTTACTTACTAATTTTAAACTCTGCTGGCAGCCAGAAAAAGGGCTTCGTCATTGTGATGAATGATGAGCAAGGGGTGTTTGGCAATGTCAAGGGATAGGAGTTTGAAGATTGTGGCTAGGTTTGGATTGGGTATGGGCACTATTCCTGAACATCCCAGAGCAAGAGGTGAAGAAGAAAAGCAGGAACAAGGCAGGAAAGACTGCAGAGAGGTGATGATGCGGCAGTAGGAGAGGGTATGAAAGGCAGTGTGGGAATTCCCTAACAGGACCCAAGATCATCATTATTATTGTATCTACAGTAATAACTATGCTAAGGCAGCTTCTATTGCTGCAGCTACATCGTCAGTTTTCTTGGAGGAACCAACGAGTTCAGCCTCCAGCTCGTCATTTGCAATCTGGAAATAGAGAACTTGTAAGGGATGGAAATAGGGAAACCCCTCCCAGTTGGCTGCTGCCCCTGGTTGTCGATCTCCCTAGACCATATTGTTGAACTCCCCGACTCCAATGGCTTCAACACCATCCTCATAGTGGTATGCCACCTTATGAAGCAAGCCATTTTCATTGCCTGCCACACCACCAATGATGCCCTGGAGTTTGCCAGGATCTTCCTCAAGCATGTGTTCTCCAAGCACAGCCTCCCCAACGACATCATCTCTGACCGCGGTCCCCTCTTTGTCTCCCAATTTCTGGCAGTCTCTATGTAAGGCTTCGGAGATAAAGACTAACTTATCCACTGCCTATCACATGCAGACCAATGGACAGACCAAACATGTGAACCAGACCTTGGGGCAGTACCTCTGCCTCTACGTCAACTATCAGCAGGATGACTGGTGGCATGACCTGCCCCTGGCTGAGTTCATCTACAACAACATGCCCCACTTTGCCACTGGAGTTTCCCCTTTCTATGCCAACAAGGGCTACCACCCCCACTCCCTCAACAATATCCCCTTGCACGTTGCTCACGAAGTCATGCAAGACCTCTGGTCCCTTCATCAATTCCTCTGGGAGGAGATTGACATTGCCAACAAGGCCTACACCAAGCATGCCAACTTCCACCACAAACCCACCCCTGACTGGCCCCCTGGAACCCTTGTATGGCTTGACCCAACCAAAAGACAGTAAGGACCAGTATGTACAAACTTTAGTACAGTATCAGGCAAAGAAGGGACAAGAAGTCAAACCCCGCATTCACCTCAATCTCCCCCCCCCCCCCACGTCATGCTCCTCCTCCAGCACTGCCATCTCCTCAACCAGCGTTGCCACCTCCAACTGGGCCACCATGGTGGCCATGTTATCCTCATAGTGTAGTAAAGGTTCACCCACATCTACCACCACATCCAGCCAAGTTCCCGGGGCCACTGCATTATGCCAACAATGCCCCGCCAGTACCCAACCCAGTTGTGCCATGCCATGCTCAACCTCTGGCAGCAATACCTGGTGCAGATGGGACAGACCCTCCTGCAAGGACATGAATGCTGCCAAAGATGCATCCAGCAGGAGCCAGTGCTCCCACACCCAGCCTAAACAACTCAAGTTAGTCAGCAAAAGGCCCAGACTGGGATTACTCATGCATTGCCTCACCCCACTCTGTGGCTGCCTCCCTCAAGGCCCAGTCCTGCCTCCAGACAGACAACTCCCTCTTGACTTGGAGAGCCTCCACCTCTGCCCTCCACCTCTCCAACTGGTTGGGCCAGGACAACAAGGGTGCCGGACATGCCATGGCAGATGCTGACACCTCAAATTGCTGGATTTGCACCTTGAAGATCCCTCACCTTGACTGCCTGGGAGTTCACCACTGCCATAGCCATCCCAAGCTCCCACCTCATTGCGTCCTGCTCCTCCCAGATCCTCTGCGACTCTGCCTGCATCTCTCCCAACTCCTGCCTCACCGTTGATACAACCCAGTCAGCGCTGGCTGCCCAACAATGACAAATTGAATGAAGCATGTGACACGGGCACATGACCACTACCAGCCAACTGCTAACAACACCGACCATTACCAGCAATTGTTCTAATGACTGAGCCGACCTTGGACAATCCAGCCCCCTCTATGGCCCCCGACCAGCGACTGACAATCGATTGTAACCGTGTTACCAATGACCCAATGATCATAAATTTATTTTCACTTACAATTTTCACTTACAATTTTCTTTCTCAATCTACTTACAATTTTCTCATATTACTTACAATTTTCCTATTCAATAGGGGCCCCCAACATGCACTATCACATGCGACTGCTACACTTACTCTCTCTTACCAGTTTCCCCTTTTGCTACATTACATACCTATAAATACTGCCCTGTCAGTAGCTAATCATCATTGAATTGTATCAGAGTCTAGTCCCCATTTCAGACTATACTTCAGATCTCTTTCTCACTCTTGCTTTGTTATTGGCTGATTTGTGTTTATCCAGTCCAGTCTCCCTTTGTTTGCTTGCTCAGCTTAACTGTATCATTAAACTTAGCCCTTGTCACCTTCATTACATGCCATATGGGTGCCCTTGTTTTGCCTTTGTTAAGCACCATAGGGTGCCCCAGTCAAGCCTTTGTTAATGCTAGCACTAGTGACTTGTATATCTCCGTTAACTCCTCCTTCACTCCTTAACAACCTTCTGGGTCTTTACAGATCTCCCCAAAACCACTGCAATTTGGTAGCAACACTAATGGCCACACTGTTACTCCTTACTGTTGTCTCTCCCTTCCTTACTGACCCCGACCTCATAACTCCTTACCAGGTTTCTGGGACTTTGCTTGACTCCTCTCACACACACATGTAACGCTACTACTTGCTAGCTACCCTATCTAGTTGATCTTGTTGGTTTTTTCCTGCATGGCAGCTAGGCAGCAAGTCAGCACATTACCATGTCCTGCTCCCTCCAGACCTCCTGCAACTCTGCATCCCTCTGGGCAATTTCCCCCATCAGGGCCTCTGTCTGCTGATGTATTGCCACCTCTGCTGCTGGTATCTTATGGGTCATAGGAGAAGTGGGGCCCAAGAGCCTCCCGGTTTGCAAAGAGTACATGTGCACCCTGGAGGGACCTGCCTTGGAGGAAGGAGACCCTCGTGAGCACTTGGGGGGCTGACCAGACAGCGATGCCTGCTGCTTGCCAGAACCAACCCCTAATGCCCTCTGCACTCCTTGCGATGGCCCCACCTTCACCATAGCCCTAGACCCCAAACAACTGCCCCTGGACTCCTAACATGCCCCCTGCAGTTGCCCAGACCTCACTCCAGACTTGGAGATTGCTACCATCTGCGCCAAGACTCATCCCGCATCCCACCCCTGCTCCTCCACTACACAAGTTGCCTTCCAGAGCTGTGACACTGAACACCTCTTGTGACAGGTATGACAAGCCTTGTGCATGTATGAGTCCCACTGCAACCCCACCTCCAGGGGCATGAACATGCACAGATCCCCCCAGCAAGCACAAAAAGCACACTAAGACAACTCTGGATTCAGACCAGTGATTCATGGACCAAGGGAACTACTCACCAGACTACATGCTTGGCACCATGCAAGTGTTGGAGAACCTCAGACCCAGGCCAACACCCCCACTACCTAATCTGGCATTATGGCCTCCTGCAGTACATGCTGCCCAAGGGGAATGCCTGAAGGAACCTGAGGGACTGGCCACAACACCACTCCCTCCAGACAAGGGGGGACTTGCTAGGATGGACCAGCTCCCATAGTTTGCATGGATACCTCTGGACCCAGGTTAGCTCCAAACACAAACAAAAACATGCCACTTACACTGATGGAGCATTGCCAACAACTCATGCTCATCCCAATGCTGAACATAAACCACCTGGCACACATTGTAGAGCTCCCAGGACTCCATGCAGTTATCATTGGAGGAGGGAGGAGTGGAAGAGCTAGAGGTGGAACTGGGTGAAGACATGGGAAGGATGGAGGACCAACTGCAGTGAGCCCTCTTTTTATCCCCCCAGGACAGCTTCTGGATGGCCACCATACAACTTTGACTTCCATTCTGACATCTTCCATGCCAATCCCAACACTAGCTTGGATTTGATTCCCATGGCACTGCTACCACAGCCTCCATCTTGAAGGGTCTCAATGCTGAAGGGGGGGTAATGTCATGACTCCACCAACTCTGGACCCTCATACACTGCTCCAACCCCAGCATACATCTCCCCCACCTCCCACACACTTCTGGGACCACCAACAACCTCACAATGCTGCACTGGCAACACTCTTGGCCATCTCCAGATAAACTCATGGGCATCACTGAACCCCAGCATCTTGGCTGCCAAATCATCCCAGGGCTTCCATGTCATTGGATATCTCCAAACCCCAGCATCTCAGCCATCACATAGCATTTCTCCTGCCCACCATATAACATTCCTCCTGCAAACTGTCGGCATGTCACCAGGCTCCACATCCACTACCGATGGCGTTAATGGTGCCACTACCATGCACTGCAACCACCAACCCACACTGTGCAATGCAACCATGGCCCGTGCCAACATGCCCCAACAGATGCTGAGACCTTGCCCTGGGACTTAGCCAGAGGATAACATATAAACCGTAGAATAGCATACAAGTTGGTAGTCTTGATATTGCATTAGTCTTTGTCTCTGTTCCAGTCAAGTTTTGTGTTGCTCTTCTCTATCCCATCTTGTCTCTTGTATCTCATCTCTGCACTTTGTACTTCTGTTCCATGACCTGTACTTCCCTTTCATATATTCTCTCCTGCATCTCTATCTCTAGTCCCATATCTCCTCTTTCACTTCACTATTTCTAGTTCCATATCTTTCCCTTCACATTTCTATCTCTAGTTCCATATCTCCTACAGTTCCCCAGTTCCCTAATCAATCTATTTCACCTGTTCCGTACTTGTCTCTATCAATTTCTGGACTTATCTCCATTTCCGATCAATCTCATCTTCCCCCCTCTACTTTATCTCATTCTTTAAACCCAACTTCCCAACTTGTGCTCCTCAACTCCGGAGCACTCCTATCATCATGTGTGTCTCTACTTTGTAACCCCAGAGCTTCTGGACTTCATCCCAGACCACTCATAGTTGTGCCGGAGCTTCTGATAAGCTCCAGACTTGTACTTAGCCTCCTGAGCTTGCCTAGTAAGGACTTGCCAGTGTAGCTGAGCCCCCATTGTCAGCGGGACCTGACATGAGCAGAGCATCCCCTGACAGGGGAGGCCTGGATGAGGCCCTTCAACAAGCATTTTGTAAGTGTCTTTGCTTGTTAATGACTGTGTTGGTATGCTAATGGCTGCATTAAGGGCATGATGCTGGCAGGAGAAATGGAGGTGGAGGATGTCAGACCATCTTTCCATGTGACTTGAGAATTCTATAAGTAGATTACTAGATTCCCTTTTCCACTGAATTCCCTTGAAACATTGCCTATTCTCTGTCCATCTGCCAGGTTCTGTTACTAATAAGTTAATTGATAACCCTTTTCTGCATAGAACATGACAGACTCATGAAGAATTTCCAGAGTTCTGCTGTTTCCATGAAACATTCATGTTATGATGAGGGAACATAACATCAGTCCTTCCTGCTGTCTGCACTGGCCTCAGGACCTTATATTCTGTCCCTTTCACCTATCTCTTCATATTCAGTGACTTCTGATGCTTCTGGGGAATCCCATTCATTCTTGTGGCAACTGCATTTCTTCTTTTGGTCATCTTTCCTCATGGGTCTTTCCCCTAGTCAGAATCATTCCTAAAATTCTTTCTCCCTGTTCCAGACTATTCCCCTGTTATTCCTATGGTTCCCTTCTTTCTTTCTTTGCCTATTTTCGATGATTTCATATTCCAGACCTTCCTATCTTTTTATTCCATGGAGTAACATGTCAGATTCCCTTGATTATCTCTTGATTAGAGTTATCTGGCAGAGATCTGCTATGTCCACCATTCCAGCAATAATAATCGATATTTAATGCCCATTTTTTTGTCCCCCTGCTTCTCAGAATACTCTATTATTTTATTAGCCCTTCAATATTGTGAATTACTCAAGTGTTCCAATGTTTTTCTAGGTTTCTGGAGAGTTATCTGCCTGTTATGCTTACAGTTTTCAGCATATAGTATGGTTTGTTCTTATGACTTTAGACATAGAGTCATATCAACAGCTGCAAGTGTGCACAGACCAGAACATAGTCCATCCTGATCAAATGCATGATATCGATGACCCTTGCAATCATGAGGCTCAAGCACTTGATGTTGGTTGGAAGGAGGACAGTAATCCTCCTCTGGGTGATATCAAGGACAATGATGTACAGCTGGGAGAAGCATTAGCATCTCCAGATACAGTCCTGTGCTCTCAGGGAGTCAAGGATGCAAAATGGCATTGTCAAGTGAGTGCAGGGTACAGTAAGGATACCTTGTTTAACAAGATTCCTGAACAGCCAAAAGACTATAAAGCCTTCAGAGTGTCAAAGGATTTAATTTTGACTAGGAACTTAGCTGGAATTGAGGTGCTATTGATCCCTCAAGACCATGTCCTGGTCACTCAGCTTCTGGATCAAGCTCAAAGGCTGTTGGGGCACTTTGTAGCCCAGCAGATGATGGAATTTCTTTGTCAATGGTATTGGTGGCCTACTATGATGGTGGACATGCAGGTATTTTGCAATACCTGTGAAATGTGTCAGCAATCAAAGGGGATAAGCTCCTGACCAGCAGGGAAATTGCATTCCCTGCCTATATCAATAAAACCTTAGGACTCCATTGGAATGGACTTCATTGGTCCATTCCTGGAGTCCAAAGGATTCAATTACCTGTGGATAATAATATATCAAATGACTAATATGATTCATCTCATACTGGTAAATATGACAATGACAGCTACTAAGCTGTCATAGATCTACCTTTGGGAGATAGAGGCTGCATGACCTCCTTAGCTCCATTGTAAGTGATCACAATCCTAAGTTCATGTCCAAATGGTGGCATGAACTGCATAAATTGTTAGGAGCTAAGCTCCTAATGTCAATGTCATTCCATCCTCAGATGAATGGGCAGACAGAGCATGCCAACTGTAGTGTTGGCCAAATACTGAGGTCCATAGTACAGCCAGACCAATGAGATTGGGGTCAACTGATTGGACATGACAAAGTTTGCAATAAATGCAAGCATGTCTGAGACAACTAAGTTTGCACTGTTTGAGTTGAACAGCAGCTACATACCATCTATGTTGAAGGAGATCAGGTCTGACTCTGTGATACCAAAGGGTATCAAAGACTTTGTGGCACAGGCACTGCAGAACTTGGCTGCAGCCCATGATGCAATTATCAAGGCATATGGCTTTCAGACATGTATTGTGAACTAGTGCAGGTCTGCTGGGCCAGGAAGGTATGCTGGTGTACCTTTCAACAAAGAACCTGATGCCTCCCAAAGGGCAAGCAAGGAAGCTCTGCCCTAAGTGGGTGAGACCATACAAGGTATTAGAAGTCTATGATGAAACTTCCAACTATATGCTGGGTTGCCAGGAGCCTTGGAATCTCAAAGGCTCCATGCAAAGTTCCATGTATCAACTGATGTCCCAGGATATTTACAGTGGCCAACAAATGGCAACTATACAACCTGTATGGTTGCAAGAGTTGAGCCAAAATACATTACCACAACAGGCTATGGTAATACAGTCAATTGCAGTTGCAGGTCTGCAACCACCTGCAACTTTGACAGTCCAAGGACAAGTTGAAACAGGTTTACACCTGTTTTGCCCTATGACATGAAGGTAGACAAAGAGGCAACAGCACCAAACTCTGATAAGTAACAAAGACTATTAGCATAAACAGACAGTTTGTACAAGTCAGACTTCTTACTAGTTTCCTTGCCTCTGGTTCCTCCATTTCATCCCCCATCTCCATCTCTAGCATCTCCATCTCAACAGACCTATTAGTAACAGCAAGGTTGTTAGTCAAAGATAAAAGCATTGAAGGTCAACTTTGTTAGATGATGACAGGTCAAGTCATCTGACAGCTTAGAGCTCTGAGTTAACTACACAAAACTGTCCTGTGTTCCAGTCCCTGCAGTGAACCCTAGTGGCAGTAGTAGTAACTATTTCATGCCTAGAAGGTACTTATATGTAACCTGCTAGCTCCTTGTGTAACCCAAGGAGTCTGCAAAAGTTGCTGGTGTTTGACAATTATGCTATCGCCTGGAAGCCCACTTTCTAGTTCCTCTTTGTTGTCATCCTCCTCCCTTGCTCTTTCCTTGCTCTTGAGAGACTTCTCTTGACAATCACTGTTAGCAACATGCCATTATAAGTAAACACTACCATTAGCTTACCTTCAGTATGCTCATCCTCCTAGTTTCTGCCTTTGCCCTATGTTTGGGAGTCACAGGAGTTTCTGGCAGTGCAGGCAAATCTCTACCTGCACTGCTAATGGCACCTCCTTGCTGACTTGAACCCTCCCTGCAGTCCTCCCTTGTCTTGCTACTAGCCAATGCCAAAGGTTCCTTAATGGGGTGCTGAAAGAAAAATTGGTTGTCAAAAGACAGGTCTTCAAAAAGCAAAAAGCTAAGGAAAACCTTAACAACATCACTAAGCACTTAGCAATACTGCTAGTACTTACCATCATTGGTGCTGCTGTGCTATCCTCCACTATTGTTTTGTCCACTAGCATTGCACCTTTAACACTACCATTAGCATCATAAAGGAGCATTAACAAACAAAAAGGCTTACAAAGTGCTTGTTGAATGGCCTCATCCAGGCCTCCACCCAGTATTGAGCATACAATGCTCAACACTCCTCCCCAACTGCCTCCTGCTCTGTCCACAAAATCCCACTCCTGCCTGCCAACTCAAACCAGTGCAGGTACATCAACAATATTGATGTTGCTGCCACTTGTGGGGCTTGTGGTGAGAAGGGCCTACTCCATTGTTAGGACCTTCAGGGCCTTCTTGAGGATGTCTTGAGCAGCTGCTAGCCATGCAAAAGTTGTAGCATAATTGAAGAAGGCCCGTGTTGACATTGTAGAAAGGAGGGCTGAAAAGTTGAAGTCCAAAGTATTGCTGGAATTCTTTTATGGGTTTTTGATATAGCACACAGACCAACAACACATGGGCCACAGTTACCAATCACAAGGGAGGAATTTCTTTTTGACTGAGGACAGTCAGATTTTCAGTCAAAAGGAGATGATACAACCCAGTTGGCACTGACTACAAGATAACAATAATTTTGAGATATCTAACAATGCTGACTAGCCTGACTTTATCTAATCAAATCCACTGCCATCTAATCTGATCCTGCAGCATCTACTTGGACAAATATCAGGTGATGCTGCTCTATGACCATAATCAAAATTCTCTTTTTTTTGTTTTTTTTTTTTATTGAATCCAGTTATTATTTTTCAAGGACCATTTGAGGCTGTGCCCTATGTCAGTCCCTATGGTATGTAACAGGTGTAAATTACAGACACTCCTTTAAGTACTCTGGCCTGAAGCCTTTTCAAGCCTGCCAGTTATGCCCCATAGCCACTTTACTATAGTTTGGTCCTTTGGAGTTCATATGGCCATCACAATGAAACCCTGCACTATCTGCCATTAATGTGCCTTCCCTATTAATACCCACTTTTATACTCTGCATTGCTTCCTGAGTTGCTCACCCACTTGGCAGGGGTCATGACTCCCCTCCCTGCTCCTAGACTCTATACTTTGGTTCACATGGTGCCAGCACCCTTTGGCTTTCTTGAAATCACTGGCCCAGTAATGAGTAGTGGGCCACCTAATGGCTGGATTATTTAATGGGGAGTCACATGGTTCTTTGGCAACCCAATCCTGACATGTCTTGATGATTCCCTTTCTCAGACCTACCTCTACTACAGCCTGACAGGTCTCATGAGGTACAGATTTTCTCTCTCCCTATTCACTGCATAGGGGAACCATCTCTGTACAGCCTGACCAGGATGATTCATCATTTATATTATAGACTATTTTCTTAGTCAATAATGGCCTCTCTTTTAGCATATGATTCTCTACCTATTCAAACCAGCAGCTACAACCACAACCCTCTTCACTTTTGTTACTAGTATGAACACTCCCTTACTTTTCTACTAAAGAACAGAACAGAACCTCCTGTCTCAGCCATACTCAGCTTGTGCACAGCAAGGCCTTGCCTTGTGAGGAGTATCCCACATCGTGAGCATCCTCTCACAGAACTCTGCATCCAGGAGCAGCTCATCCCAGTCATCTTGCTGTTTGCTGCAGAAGATCTGGAGGTACTGTTCTAGCTCCTGGTTGATGTGCTCTGTCTGGCCATCTGACTGGGGGTGATATGCAGTGGAGGCCTGAAGCTTGATCCCCAACAGGTGATACAGTTCCCTGGTGAATTCTGCAATGAACTGGGGACCTCAATCTGACACGAAGGCATTGGAGAGGCCATGCAACTTCCAGACATTTTTGCAGTTACAGGTTGGCAGCACCCAGTGCGGAGCAGGTGGTAGTGGTGGGGATGAAGTGCGCTCTCTTTCCTACGCTGTCCACAACCACCATGATGGCATCATAGCCATGCGCATCTGGCAGTTCTGAGATGAAGTCCACTGAGACCACACTCCACCTCTCTTCAGGAACAGGAAGTGGGGTGCAGCTCACCCATTGGCGCCTGATGGGAGGGCTTGGTTCTAAGGCACATGTCACAAGTGCTAGTGTAGGCACCAATATAGCATGACATCTGGGGCCACCAGTAGTTGCACAACACCAGTTCCAGAGTCTTCCAGCATCCTGGGTGCCCTGCCACCTTGGAATCATGGTGCTGCTGTACAATCTGCCACCTCAATTCTGGGTCATTTGGCATGTAGATGCGTCCCCGGAACGTTAGGATCCCTTGGTCCAATTGCCACTCCTGACTGTGAATGGAACGGGTCCCTGTCTGTTGGCCTGCCTTGAGCGTTGCTGCTGCTTTAGCCACCACATCCTCATGGAGTCCTTCTTGGTTGCCCTTCTGTATATCTGCCAGAATGGATACCTCTTCACCATGGATTGTCAGACCTTCAAGTGCCTGAATCGCAAACAGCTCTGGCCTAAGCAGGACAATATTGTCATTGTCTCCTGCTCCAGTCCCGTGGTCTGCCCAACGCGACAATGTGTCTGGCTTACCCATACTCCGACCTGGCCTGTGATGAAGTGTGAAGTCAAAGTTTGCCAGGTAGAGGGACCAGCAGGCATGTTGTCGGTTGAGCTTTTTTGTGGTGCAGAAGTACTCTAGGTTCTTGTGATCTGTCCAGACCTCAAACTGATGCCGGGCCCCTTCTAAGAAATGATGCCACTCTTCAAAGGAACAGATGATTGCCAGCATCTCTTTGTCATGGATCTCGTAGTTACGCTCCACAGCATTGAGACTCTTGGAATAGAATGCAATGGGGTGCCATTTCCCATTCTCCTTAGACCGCTGGGAGAGGACAGCTCCAGTGGCAAAGTCTGAGCTGTCCACCTCTACATGGAATGGCAGGCTGTCATCCGGGGAGATGAGAACTGGTTGGGAGGTCATTGCACGTTTCAGAGTCTCGATGGCTGTTTGCTGAGCATCTGTCCACTGCCAAGGCTGGTCCTTTGAAGTCAGGTCAAAGAGAGGGCGGGCATGATGAGAGAAGTCCTGGATGAACCGCCGGTAGAAGTTGGTGAACCCTAGGAAAGATTAGACCTCCTTCTTGTTCCGAGGTGCTGGCCAGTCTGCTACTCCAGCTACCTTCACTGGGTCCATCTCTGCTGTTCCATATGAGATGATGAGTCCAAGGTATTCCACTCAGGTCTGCTCAAACTTGCACTTCTCAGGTTTGAGATAGAGCCGGTGTTGGCAGAGTTGTTCCAGAACCAAGTGTACAATGTAGTGGTGCTCCTCTCAGGTCTTAGTAAAGATAAGGATGTCATCGAGGTACATGCACACCACTCCTTCTGCAATGAGGTCACGGAAGATGTCATTCATCATGGTCTGGAATGTAGCTGGGCTATTGGTGCTATTGGTGAGGCCGAAGAACATGACCAGTGGTTCAAACAGCCCGCAATTTGTCCGGAATGCGGCCTTCCACTCATCTCCTTCCTTGATGCACACATTGTTATAGCCCCAGCAGACATCTAACTTGGTGAAATACCGCGCATCTTGGAGGTTATTGACAAGCTCGGAGATGAGGGGGAGGGGGTAGCTGTAAGGGCGACCTCTGGAGGCTATGGCACAGTCACACAGCTGGCAGAGGGATATCCAAAGTATATTCAGTACTGTATAGTGTCTAAGAACATAGCTACTCACCTGGCAGAGGGATATCCAAAGAGAACAAGTCTGAGGAATCCCTATGCCAGAGTGGATGCTTCTGGGGGCTCAGATGTGTGGGAGTCAACTGTACAGTACACATAAGCCACTGAAAAAGGTGTGTGGGAATAAAAGATGAAAAACTCGGACATTGCCAGAGAGTTGATTGGTAAGGACCATCAGGTGACTCTGGCACATCAGGTGATGAAAAATGCGAACAGAATGAAAGGAACAGAAGGGAAAAGGATAGGGGGAAAGGACAGGAAGGGAAAAGGAAGTGGATGCAAATAGGGGGTCCCCTGACATCACCCCCCCTCTAGGATGCGGCGTCTTGATGCATTGGGTAGAAGAAGTTTTGAATGGCTGCATCAACTGGTGAAATGTGATAAACCCCTCTAATGGCCTTGGGTGCGTTAGGATGCTGCTGGTAGAAGTCTCGAACTAGCTGTGGCGCCTGAACGTTCTCCTGTGGTTCCCAGGATACATCTTCCAGACCATAGCCCTTCCACTTTACCTTTGAACTGCAGTTTCTGCTGGAATAAGCGGCTGTCCAGTATCTTCTCTACCTCGTACTGTTCTTCGTTATTGACCAATACTGGCAGGGGCGGTGGCCTGGGACGACGGCCTAGGATGGGGTCAATTGGTGCTGGAGAGAGCTTTACCACATTGAACACTGGGTGGAGTTGATGCAGACTGTTGGGGAGATGCAGTCGATAAGCCAGGGGGCCCACTTGCCGCTCTACCGCAAACGGTCCCAGATGACGATGTGACAGTTTCCATGAAGGTCGTGTCGTGGTGATGTCTGACGTGTCAAGGTAGACACGGTCTCCTGGTCAATACTTGGGAGTGGGGGTGCAACCACGATCATAGTATCTGGCCATATCATCCTTGGCCTTTGTCAGCGCTGCCTTTGCCTCCTCCTGCTGCTCTCATCCTGTCCACAAAGTCATTCACCGCATCATTGCTGAAAGGGCATGCTCATGGTTCAAAGCCCATGCGGGGGTGATGGCCTGTGTCCAAGAAGAAGGGGGAGAACTGAGTCGAGGCGTGGACATGATTGTTGTACTGGAACTCTGCATCTGGTAGTAGCTCGTCCCAGTCATCTTGCCGTTCATTACAGAATAGGTGCAGATACTGCTCCAGCTCCTGATTAACGCGTTCTGTTTGTCCATCGGACTGAGGATGATATGCCATTGAGGTGTGCAGTTTAATGCCCAGGAGTCAATACAGCTCGCAGGTGAACTCCACCACAAACTGAGGTCCTTGGTCTGAAACGTAGGCATCGGACAGACCATGCAGCTTCCAGACATTCTTCCAGTAGAGGTTGGCAGCCCCCATGGCAGAGCAGGTGGTATGAGTGGGAATGAAATGCGCTTGTTTACCGTAGAGGTCCACCACCACCATGACAGCATCGTACCCGTGTGCGTCTGGCAGTTCCACAATGAAATCCACGGAGGCTATGCTCCATCTTTCTGCTGGAACTGGGAGAAGGTGAAGTTGACCCATGGGAAGTTGGCAGCGTGGTTTAGTCTGTAGGCACAAGTCACAAGTGCTGGTGTAAGAGCCAACGTACCGCAACATCTGAGGCCACCAGTAGTTACGTGAAACCAGCTCCAGGGTCTTCCACCAGCCAGGATGCCCGGCAACACGAGAGTTGTGATGCTGCTCAACAATGCACCTGCGCAGCTCAGGGATGTTTGGCACGTAGATATGTCCGTGGAAGGTTAGGATGCCACCTTCCTCATGCCATTCATTGGTGCGTACCGACTTTACTCCATTTCCCTTGTTAGACTGCAGTACGCGAGCTGCCTGAGCCACCATGTCCTCCTGCATACCCTGTTGGTTCCCCTGCCGGATCTTCTTGAGGATGTTCGCCTCATCCCCTTGGATTGCCAAGCCCTCCAAAGCACGAATGGCAAAGAGTTGCGGTTTGAGGAGGACAATGTTGTCATTATTGCCTGCACCAGTCCCGTGGTCTGCTCGCCGTGATAGTGCATCCGGCTTGCCCATGCTCCTTCCAGGCCTGTGGTGCAGCGAGAAGTCGAAGTTGGCCAGGTACAGGGACCAGCGAGCTTGCCGGCAGTTGAGCTTCTTTGCCGTCCGGAAGTACTCAAGGTTCTTGTGATCTGTCCAGACTTTGAACTTATGCCTTGCACCCTCTAGGAAATGTCGCCACTCTTCTAATGAACGGACAATGGCAAGCATCTCCTTGTCGTGGATCTCGTAGTTCCGCTCTACGGCGTTCAGGCTCTTGGAGTAGAAGGCTACAGGATGCCACTTACCATCCTCCTTTGACTCTCGAGAAAGGACTGCCCCTGTGGCAAAGTCAGAGCTGTCGGCTTCGACGCAGAAGGGAGAGTCATCATTTGGAAAGAGGAGGACTGGTTTTGAGGTGATGGCTTGTTTGAGGGTGTCGAAGGTGCCTTGCTGTGATGCTTCCCAACGCCACATGCTATCCTTCATGGTGAGGTCAAATAGAGGGCACGCATGGTGAGAGAAGTCTTGAATGAACCTCCAATAGAAGTTGGTGAATCCCAAAAAGGCTTGCACCTCCTTCTTGTTCCTTGGTTTGGGCCATTCCACTATGCCAGCTACCTTTGCAGGGTCCATCTCTGCCATTCCATGCGATATGATCAGGCCAAGATATTTGACCTTAGTCTGTTCAAATTCACACTTCTCTGGCTTGAGGTAGAGCTGGTGTTGGCAAAGACGTTCCAGGATGAGATGTGTGATACGACGATGCTCCTCAAGAGTCTTGGTGTAGATGAGAATGTCATCAAGATACACACAAACAACTCCTTCTGCAATGAGATTGTGGAAGATGTTGTTCATCATTGTCTGGAAGGTGGCAGGGCTATTGGTCAAGCCAAAGAACATTACCAGGGGTTTGGAGAGTCCATGATTGGTCCAGAACGCTGCCTTCCACTCATCACCTTCTTTAATGTGCACATTGTTGTAGCTCCAGTGGACATCCAACTTGGTGAAGTAACATGTGCCTTGGAGATTGTTAATAAGCTCAGAGATAAGTGGCAGTGGGTAGTGATTCTTGACCGTCATCGCATTCAGGATACGATAATCCTGAACCAGACGTAGAGACCCATCCTTCTTCTTGATGAAGAGGACTGGGGAGGCCATGGGTGACTTTGAGGAGCAGATCTGACCAGAGTCGAGGTTCTCCTGTAGAAAGGCGTCTAACTCGTCCTGCTCTCAAGGGGCTAGCAGATAGACCTTGCAGCTAGAGGGTTCAGCCTCTGGGAGAAGCTCAATTGCATGGTCCCATTGCTTACGCCCTGGGAGCGAGTCAAAGGATGCCTTGGAAAACATGTCCTCAAAGTTGCGCAGGTGAAGGGGAATAACACTACCCGATGACTTGGGCTGAGAATTGGCTGCAAATGCCTGGGCCAACCGCTGAGAGGTGGTCTGGCTGGCCTGGATCTCGGCTTCAGTTGGAGGCGGTCTCAATGTGGTAGCGTATATCCTGTCATCTACTTCAATAGCCTCATCTGGAGACTCGGGGTCGGGAGCGCTGAAAAATTCACCCTCTCTTCCATCTTCCAACTGGGATCCACATCCTACACCTCGGACGTCCTCATAGAGGGCCTCTCTATGAGGGAACACCAGAGGGGGAGGGTCCAGCAGGTCAATATCGGAGAAGGGAAGGTGCCCCGCACGACAAATGCGGATAGCAGCACGCTCCCAGACCTTTGTTTGGCTCGTGCTTCTTCTGAACAGGTGGAGCAGCGCCGACATCGGCTCATCTTCACCTCTCCCTTGGACCAATCAATCTCGGGGTTGTGCTCACGAAGCCAAGTCAACCTCAGGATCATGTCCTGTTTTCCCAAACTTGTGACTGCAAAGACAGCACGTTCAGCATGTGCACAATAGCATAGCACTAGGTCTACGACAAAGCAGATAGACCCAGCTTTGTTACGAGTGCCATCTATGTTGTACATGGGAATGGGATGAGTGAGAGGTCGAGTGGTGAGACCATGATGCTCCACATATGCTCTGTCGATGAACATTCCCATGGCACCACTGTCAAGTAAGGCGGAGACATCATGTATCTGTTGGGTGTCCATCGTTTCCACTTCTACGTTGAGATGCAGGGAATTGGAAGATGGCATGGCAGCCACAATGTATTGACGAGGAAGACAACGCTCCCAGGCTGGGATACAATGATGAGATGTGGGGGAATGAAGGGGGACTCCAGCTGAATCCTCAGCTGGAGGGGTATCTTGTACAGCAGAAGGGATGCTCTCAGTCTCAGGTTCAGTCATAGAATTACTATCAGATGTATTGGCAAATTCTACAGACAGACAGGAGAACTGATTAGCATTGAGCAGCAGAGGCGTACAACTCATCTGTTGCTCAGTTAAAAATCATCTTCCACTTTGAGAGAAGGGGCGTTGCCAACCGCCAGCTCCTCAGCGACAGTCTCCAGCATGGCAGTATCCAGTGAGGGTGTGCCGATGGCGTCCTTAGCTGCAAAGGCCCCTCCTATCCCACTCTGGGCCACCAAACATCCACTCCACCCACCCCCGGCAATGCGCCCAAGAAACCCCTTGGCCCTGCTGACCTGGATATCAAAATTATAGGCCCAGAACCCTTTGCGTGCATCTTACAGGACAGCACCCTAGCTTTCCAACTCCATATATCCCCGGCCTTCCCCAAAGAGCACCTCCGCACTGAGGACACCCCTGCCAAACCCAAAACAGAGGAACAAATCTTACACAAAGTAGTCCCCCCTGAGTATCACGAGTTTGCCAACGTCTTCTCCAAAGGGAGCGCCAAGGAACTTCCTCCTCATCGCTCATACGACCATAGAATTGACCTCAAAGAAGGTACCTCACCCCCATTTGGCAAGGTCTACAATATGTCTGAGGTGGAGCTCCACGCACTCAAGGACTACCTTGACAAAATGCTTGGCAAGGGATTCATCCAACCTTCAAACTCTGCTGTTGGAGCACCCATACTATTTGCAAAGAAGGACAGCTTCCTCCGACTCTGCATCGACTACTGGGGACTCAATAAAGTCACTAAGAAGAACTGGTACCCCCTCCCCCTCATTGGTGATCTGGTTGATTGTCTCTGCAGTGCCAAAATCTACACCAAAATAGACCTTCAATCCAGCTACAACAATGTGTGCATAGCTCTAGGACACGAATGGAAAACCACCTTCTGCACCTGCTACAGACTCTTCAAATACCTTGTCATGCCCTTTGGAATGACCAACTCCCCCACCACCTTCCAGTACTTCATGAACAACATCTTCCACAACATGAGCAATGTCTTTGTGATTGTGTACCTCGATGATATCCTCATCTACTCGGACTCCCCCGATGACCACCGGAAGCATGTGCGCCAAGTCCTGGAATGCCTCTGGGAGTACCACCTTTATGCCAAGCTGGAGAAGTGTGCCTTCCACGTTATGGAGGTGGAGTACTTGGTGTGATAGTCTCCCTGGATGGCGTGCACATGGACCCAGCCAAAATCCAGGCCATCCTTGACTGGCCACCACCCCAGAACGTTAAGAAGGTACAGTCCTTCCTGGGCTTTGCCAATTTCTACCACTGGTTCATAGACAACTACTCCGGCATCACAAAACCCCTCAACCGGCTCACCTGAAAGGTCACCCCATGGAATTGGGACAGCAAGTGCCAGAGCATATTTAAACTCCTCAAATCTGTCTTCACCTCTGCCCCGATCCTCCGGCACTATGACCCCTCCCTCCCCGTTGTCCTGGAATGAGACACTTCCAACTATGCCATCACCAGCATCCTCTCACAGATGGACTCTGGCAGCAGTGAGCTCTGCCCTGTTGCCTTCTACACATGCTCAATGATCCTGGCAGAGCTCAACTACAACATCTACAACAAGGAACTACTCACCATAGTCAAAGCCTTCAAGCAATGGTGGGCCTACCTCAAAGGAGCGTCCCACCACATTCAAGTCTACTCCGATCACAACAACCTCCAGTACTTCACGACCACCAAACAGCTCAGCTGCTGCCAAGTCTGCTGGTTGGAGACTCTCTTGGAGTACGACTTCACTATTCACTACTGCCCCAGCCACCTTGGAGCCAAACCCGACACCCTCACCTGACGACCAGACGTCTACCCAAAGAAGTCATTTGAGGCGGAGCAAAACTCCTTTAATCACTGAGTCATAATCCTCCCTGGAACACCTTCACGCAGTGCTGATTATGAACAAAGAAAGAATGCTACACAAAATCTGCAACACACCCCCAGACCCCTTTCAACCTTCATCCTATCCCCTGACCACTCCCTCCTCCTCTGGGACAGTCAAATCTATGCCCTGGACCACAAAAGAATATTCCTTGACATCCTCCAACAACATCATGACCATAAGCTGCAGGGACACCCAGGGATCCATAAAACTGTCCAGCTCATCTCCCAGACTTACTTTTGGCCCGGACTCAAGTGAGATGTCACCCGATATGTCTGGGCCTGCAAATCCTGCCTCCAGGCCAAGGTTCCCCATCATTGCCCCTATGGTCTTCTCAAACCCCTCCCTGTCAGCCGCCGCCCCTGGTCATCAATTTCCCTGGACCACATTGTTGAGCTCCCCAACTCTGATGGCTTTAATGCCATCCTTGTGATGGTTTTCCACCTCACAAAACAAGCCATCTTCATTGCTTGCCACACCACCAACAATGCCCTAGAGTTTGCCCAGATCTTCCTCAAGCATGTGTTCTTCAAGCACGGGCTCCCCAATGACATCCATCTTGGACTGTGGTCCCTTCTTTGTCTCCTGATTCTGGCAGTCTTTGTGCAAGGCCTTGGAAATAAAAACTAATCTATCCACTGCCTACCATCCAGAGACTGAGGGATAGACCAAATGTGTGAATCAGACCTTGGAGAAATACCTCTGCCTCTACATCAACAATCAACAGGACAACTGGCAGCACAACCTGTCCCTGGCTGAGTTCACTTACAACAACACCCCCCACTCCACCACCGAAGTTTCCCCTTTCTACGCCAACAAGGGCTACCACCCCCAGCTCACCCTCTCCCTGTATGTACAGACTCTAGAGATTACAGTATAGAACGCAAGCACCCGGAGACACAAGAAGCAAGAAACTACCCCCTCACCCTGCTCACTCAATCTCCCCCATGCCATACTCCTCCCCCGGAACCGCCACCTCCTCAACCAGCATGGCCACCTCCATTTGCACCGCCACTGTTGCCATATGGTCCTTCTGCCGTGGCAGGGGCTTGCCAGCATCCACTGCACCATCCAGCCAAGTCCCTGGAGCCACCGCATTCCGCCGACAATGCCCCACCAATACCCAATCCAACTGCGCCATGCCATGCTCAGCCTCCAGTGGCAATGCCTGGTGCAGATGGGTCTTGAAGGGACACAAATGCTGCCAAAGATGCATCCAGCAGGAGCCGGTGCTCCCGCGCCCAGCCTGGTCCGGATGGGGATCACTTATGCATGGCCTTGCTGCACCCTGCAGCTGCCTCCCACAAAGCCCAATCCTGCCTCCAGAGCACTGCCTCTCTCTCAATTCAAAGGGTGCCCACCTCCGCAACCCACCTTTCCAGTGCTTCGGATCGGAATGACAGGATCGCCGGGATCGCCTGGGAAGCTGCTGCAATGTCCTCGAGCTGTCAAATGCATGTTTGAAAGTCCTGCACCTCCACTTCCTGGGCATTCACAACCCCCATGGCTGTCTCCAACTCCCACCTCATCACATCCTGCTCCCCCTGTGCCATCTGCAATTCTGCCTGCAACCCATCTGACTCAGTACTTGCCCGTTCCAGCTGCTGCTTCGCCACGTCATGCTCCCTCCAGACCTCCTGCAGCTCCACATCCCTCCAGGCAATCTCCTCCATCAGAGCCTGCATCCGTTGGCACATTGCTACCTCTGCTGCTGGTACCTTATGAGTCACCGCGGGGCCCAGGAGCCTCCCTGTTTGTGGGGAGTACATGTGTATTCCGGGGGGACCCACCTCAGGGGAAGGGGACCTTCGGGATTGCTTGGGGGGCTGACCCAATGGAGAGGAGACCCACTGTTTACCAGGGCTGGCCCCCAACAACCTTTGCACTCCTTGCAGTGGTCTCACCTTCACCACAGCCCCAAGTCCCACACCACTGCCCCCAGACTCCTGGCAACCCCTCTGCGCATGCCCAGACCATGCCCCCGGCTTAGGGGTTGCCACCATCCGGGCCAAGACCCACTCCACACCCCACCCCTGCTCCTCCGCCACACAGGTTGACCTCCAGAGCCATGATACCAAACATCCCTCATGGCAGGCCTGGCAGGCCTTGCACACGGAGGAGTCATGACACGACCCTACCTCAGGAGCTATGAACTTGCAAGGGTCTCCCCAACAAGCACAGAAAACACACTGACAGAACTTGGATTGGCTCCAGGAACCTGCAACAAAGAAAGACCACCTACCGGGCTACACTCCTGACACCACACAAGGGTTGGAGGACCCTGGACCTGGGCCAATGCCTCCACCACCTGCTCCGGTATCGCAACCTCCTGGGGTATTTGATGCCCAGGGGAAGCTGTCTGGACCACATGGGGGGCCGGATGCAACACCACCACCTCCAAACAGGACTGCCTGGAGGGACCAGCCCCGGGAGTCTGCAAGGACACCTCTGACAGAGGGTCAATTCCAGAACACCACAGGGACACCCCACTTATGTTGGCAAAGCATTACGGACAACTTGTGCTCCTGCTGGTGACAGTCATGCAAAGCCTGGCGCACCTCGTATAGCTCCCAGGATTGGACGCAGTTGTTGTCGGAAGATGGGGGAGTGGGAGAACTTGGGGAGGAGTTGGAGGAATGCATGGGAAGAATGGGGAACTAACCCCGGTGAGCCCTCCTTTTTATCCTCCAAGGGACAGCTTCTGGACAGCTGCCACACAACTTCAACTTCAATTTCAACAACTTCTGGGCCAGCACTAGCTTTGGGTTTGAATTCCCATGGCACTGCCACCACAGCCCCTGTCTTGAAGGGTCTCGACACTGAAGGGGGGTAACTGTCATGACCCCACCGACTCCAGACCCTCATATGCTGCTCCGACCCCGGCACACACCTCCCCCGCACCTCCCACACACTCCCAGGGCCACCAATAACCTCACAATGCTGCATTGGCAACACCTGCAGCCATCTCTGGACAGACCCCCGGGCATCACCAAACTCTGGCATCTTGGCTGACATGTCACCCCAAGGCTTCCCTGTCACCAGATACATCTGAACCCCCAGCATCCTGGCCATCATGTAACATTCCTCCCATGAACCATCGGCACGTCACCAGGCCATCTGCTTCTGTGACATTGATGGGTGCCACTACTACACACCACAATCACCGACCCACCCTATGCAAGGCAGCCGCAGCCCATGCCAACATGCCCTAACAACTGCCACAATGCCGGGGCTGAGAGCCTGTCCCAGGACTTAGCCAGAAGATAATCAGATGCTACGGTCCCGGGCTAGAACCCTGCCCTGGGACTTAGCGGGAGGGTAATATATAAATTGTAGGATAGCATACAAGTCAGGTAGTCTTGATATTCACCATAGTTCACTGTAGTCTCTGTTTCTGTTCCGGTCTAGTTTTGTGTCCTGTCTCTCTTGTCTCATCTCTTGTATCTTGTCTCTGTGCCTTGTACTTCTCTTCTGTGACTTGTATCTCTGTTCCGTATCTCTCCTCTATCTCTTTATTTCCTGCCTCATATCTTTTCCTCTCTATCTCTATCTCCTGTTCCGTATCTCTTATTGTCTTCCAGCTCCTGATCAATCTATCTCCTATCTGTTCCATACCTATCCCTATCAACTTCCGAATCTATTTCCACTCCCCCATCAATACTATCTTCCTGTTCCCTGTTTGCCCCTCCACTAAAAGCCCCAACCCCCTGAACTTGTGCTCTTCAACCCAGAGCACTCTTGACTTTGCGCGCATCACTACTTGTACCCCAGAGCATCTGGACTTCACCCTGGGCCACTTGTAGTTGCACCGGAGCTTCCGAGAAGCCCCAGACCTGTACTTGGCCTCCTGAGCTCGCCTAGTAAGGACTTGCCAGTGTGGCTGAGCCCCCATCATCAGCAGGACCTGACAACAAGCTGAGACTTTGCTTATGAAGCATGGCTATAATATAGACTTCTCAGAATACTTTAACAACTGGCAAATATGTGGAATTGATCTATTAAGACCCAAGGGTGGGAAGTATCCTGGTATTTCAGCAGAAGTTGATCAATCACTTGGAGACTTGGAAAAAGGTCATAGTGAGTTTGAAATGAGTACTGATTACACTTTTCAATCTTACAATGAAAAGCTGCACTTGAGGCTTAGGTTTCTTTACAAAAAACAAATCAGCCACACTCTATCTGGATGGAACTGGATAGGGGTAAACAAGGTCATAAAAAGACAATTTTATGTCTTTTAATGGATACCTCTGTAGACATTGACTATAATAAGAGTCATGATTGTCTTCGTCAAGTTTGTTACTTTTCTATTGGTGGTTGTCACTGGGATGATATCACTGATATTTCTTCCTTGGCCTATCATTCACATTCAAGCAAGAGTATCTTTAGTTTGGGATCACTTTATGCCACACTAATTTGTATTGATGAAACACTGATTTGTGTGGCAATACTGCAGTGTACCCTACTCAAATTATCATCACAATATCTTGATCATGCACCTATTGATGAGATCTCTTTTTCAAACTCAAAGTATGATGGCACTGGGCAGATTCTTTCATTTGTTTATGTTAATGATTATTCTCCACTGGGCAGTTTGACTCCTTCTTGGGTTTGGAACTTATAAATTTGTTTCTTTTGACACTGCAAAGTCACACACTTTTCAACCAACACCTGTCACTCATCTTCATCATCTCAGTATATCTGTCAATGAATGTCTTGCTTATCCCTTGCTTGACACACAATATGCATCAATTCTAACAAATTCACTCAGTCTACCATCTAATGTGGTGCCAAACACAATGGAAAAGACATGGATCATTACAGAGACAGACTTACTCTATATTGAATCTCATCTTCATCAACTTGTACAAAATAATGAAGATATATCATCAAAGATACCACTTTTTGGGTCAGTTCATGATGGTGAATCTCCCTATAAAGCAATAATCAGTAAGTATTTTTCATTGCATATCTCGCAGATATCACACATCTTAACTTTAGATGATACAATAATAAATCACTCAACTAATGCTATTATAGCACCTTCATTTGCAAATGCTCCAAATCCTTGTAATATATGTCATTATCAGGTTTCTGGAGCTGATTGTCAAAATCACATGGTGGTCATATTCTTCAAAGATTAAGAAATGTCCAGGATTTTGGAGGAGAAATAGTGTGTATTTATATCATTCAACAATGTAAACTTGATGAACCTTCTATAAGGTCTCTACTGAGTATCCCTGTGAATTCTGTGGCCAATCCAGTATCAATGGTGCTTGTCACTTAAGCATTAGTAGTGGAAAGGCAGTGTCAAGTTGCACTCATGCTTATGAGTTTAGGATCAGTTCAGCATCAAAGGTATCAAAACAGAAGCCCACAGTCACTGACAATGGCCTTAGGTAGTCCACATAGTTTGTAGATTTCAGCAAAGACAAGTTCAACAATTTCTGGTGCCTTGTATTTTATACAACTGGGTACTAAGCGTACCATGCCTGTGAGATGGTCTATTATTACTATAAGGCTATTATATGATGAGTCTCTGTCCTTAGATTCTGGCAGTGGCCTAACAAAATTGATGCCAATTACTTCCCATTATTGAGTGGGTACTGGGAGCAGATTTAGCTTGCCATATGGTTTGTGGTTTGACAGCTTGCTTTGTGCATACACTGCAGAAATTAGGAGATTTTTTGGGAAGAAAAACCCATTAGAAAGATGTCAAATAATTTCTAATTAGTTTTTCTTATGTATTACATAAAATTTATCTTGAGAAACAAAAAAAAGAAAAAGTTAAACAATTTCAATGCTTTTCCTTGAGGAAAACAATTTCTTTTTCTTTTGATTTTTCCTAAGATATAGATAGAAAAAATGAATAATGTTTCCAGTCTTTTTCTAGAGAAAAACATAATGTTTATCTTAATGTGTTCCTTTGTAAACACTTGTCATATTTCTTTCAAATGTTCTCAGGTAAAATCCTTTGTTTTATCAGAAAAATTTGGAAGACATTAAATTTTTCTGATAAAACAAAGGATTTTTGCAGTGACAGATAATGCAAGTCTTGCAGAATGCATGTGCATCACTACTCATTAGCTTCCACCAGACATGTTCCCAAAGGTAAGTCAGTGTTTTCTGGGCTCCCAAATGGGCTAACATTGAGTGTGCTTCTGATATCACAATTTCTCAAATACTCCTTCCTTTTACCATAATTGCTGGTATGCACAGTACTTTTTTTCCTTCTGTGTTCAGGTACATGAGTTTATCTTTAGTGTATTTGAAGTTTTTAAACTTATCAGGTTTTTCTATTATAGGTGCAAAGACGGGGTCATCCGCATACTTGTTTCAAATGCTTTCCATCAGGTCAATTGGTACATGCCCTCCAGCCACTAGTTCCATTAGCAATACTAGGTTGAGTGGTTCAATTAGTTGCTGGAGTTCCTGAGCTTGTTCCAATATTTGTTTTTCTTGTGCCTGTTCCAGGCTTTCAATTTTCTGTTTTTGTGCTAGTATTTGGATCATCAGTTTCTCAGTTGGTTCAGTGATGTTTGTGGCATCTGTCTCTTTCTTGCCCTCCTTTTGTTGCTGAGGCCCTTTCAGCACAAAAAATTTAGACATGCATTTGGAGAATTCCTTTGCAGTTTTGGGACATCCCATTGCTGATGAGGGCACTTCCTCATATTGGTAAGGGTGTTTTAGCATTCCACCCTTGCCTTTGGTTGGCAGTATGATGGTCAGTGCCTTATTGTCATGGTGATTGATTGATTGTATATCTTCAATTTGTGCAGCAATAAATCCCTGTGCTTGTTTTGGCCAAATCCTGGTGGTAGGTCCAATGTTGTCTGCTTGCCTTGTGTTCATGCCCCACTAATACAGGCATAGAAATTAGGCGTGTCACTAACTAGTCATTAGTAATGACATCATGGTAGGTATATTCACTGCGGGCTCACACTGTTCCAGGTGCATCATACACATAGAGGCGTGATAATCAGATAATATGTTTTCCACTCCAGATACATATTCCACTTTAAAATCAAATTTACATATTTTCTCTAACCACTGTGCCTGATAACCTGATAAGTTTTTCTGATTGAGAAGATGTATCAGCCCCTTATGATTGGTGTACCAGGTAAAGTTGGTGCCCTGTAGTATGTTCCTTTGTCTCAGCATGGTTTCCACTCCTGCTAACATCTCAATTTTGTGTACAGGATAGTTTTGTTGAGCAGAGTTTAACTTAGCCAAATAGAATGCTGCAACTTTAGCCTTCCGCCAATCTTCACCCTGGCTTATTGCTCCTGCAATGCCAGTTCCGCATCCATCCATTACTACATTCATGGGTGGTGCATCATTTCCATATACTAATGGCTTTCAGTGTTGATTGCAGCAAGTTACGGCCAAATTCTTTATGTCTTCAAAGGCCTGTTGGTGAGTATATTCCCATCAAAATAGTACTGTGTCTCCGGTAAGCCCATGTAGGATTCCTATAGGGATCCTTACACTATCTATGTCATCTGCCAAATATCTGGCTGCACCCAGGAATCCTCTTAATAAATCTTTGTTGGTTGGTGTTTTCCACTGGCTCAGGGCATCGACTTTATCAGGATCCATGCAGATACCATCATTGCTCACTATTCAGCTGAGGACTTTTATTTCCTTGCACAGAAACTTCAATTTGTCCTTACCAAGGTAAAGTTTCTCATGGTGTAAGATGTCAATGATTATCTTGACATGCTTAATGTGGTTTTCCAGAGTATCAGAATAGATTATGATATTGTCTAAGTAAACATCCATAAACCTTCCAATATAATATGTGATTCATTAGTGCTTGATATGTTGCAGGTGCATTACAATCTCCTTGCTGCACCACATTGCTAACTATGTTTCCATCTGGCATGGTTATGGCCAATTGTTCAACATAATTCTGATCTGCTCATAAGCCGCTTTCCCATCTAGGATATTCCATCAATATCTGGTAGGGGAGAGGCCTGCTTGACAGTATTGGCATTGCAAGCCCTTAGGTCAAAAACTGTTTGCAAATGTGGTGCTTCTCCCTTCTTTCCTGGTTTGGGTATCAACATCATTGGAACAGTAATGCTGCTGCTGGTGACCCTCCACCTCCCACTCAAAATGTATGCATTGTGCTTCTTGACTCACTGGGCTCTCATAGCCTCAGGGCATCACAATGGTTGCCATGGGTATATCCTATTTGGATCAATCAAATTGATCTCATGGTTTATTTCTCAAAAAGGAGGTAAGGGTGTTTCACTTGCCAATTTACATATAAGCTCAGCATATTGATATAGCTCATTTTGGATAATGTCCAGGTTGTCTTCACATAATTCCATAGATCAGGATGCAAGTTGGGTGATGCCTGTGCCACTCATTTCCAATGACCATTGATACGCCCTGGTCAGCGCTGGCTGCCCGACACTGACAAGTCGAACCAAGCACATGACCTCAGCACGTGACCGCTACCGACCGACCGCTAATGACACTGACCGTTACCAACCTTTCCCTTAACGACCCAGCCGACCTTGCGACAATCCAGGCCCCCCTCTATGGCCCCCGACATGCATTATCACATGCACCCGCTACGCTGACTATCTATTACCGGATTCCCCTTCTATCGACATACATTATCACATTATCACATGCAACCGCTACGCTTACTACCTATTACCGGTTTCCCCTTTTATCTACCGTCTTATTTACCTATAAATACTGCCCTGTCAGTAGCTACAAATCATCAAATCGTACCAGAGTCCAGTCCCCACTTCAGACTACGCTTAAGATCTCGTTCACGCTCTTGCTTCGTTAACGGCTGATTTGGGATTACCCAGTCCAGTCTACTTAGCTCCTTGCGCTTAGCCTGACAGTATTGTTGGACTAGCACTCGTCGCCTTTGTTAAGCGCCATACGGGCGCCCTCGCTCCGCCTTTGTTAAGCACCATACGGGTGCCCTCGTTTCGCCTTCGTTAAACGCTAGCACTTACGGCTAGCGGCTCATATATTTCCGTTAACTCTTCTGCTATTCCTTAACGACCTTTTGGGTCTTTGACAGATTTCTCACTTAGCAACAATTCGGCGCAGACACTAGCGGCCGCACCATTATCTCTTACCGCTCTCTCACACTTCCTTACCGACTCCGACCTCTCATCTCCTTACCGGGTTTCTGGGACTTTGCTTGACTCCTCCCACACACACACGTAACGCTACTGCTTGCTAGCTATCTCTATCTAGCTGGTCTTGTTGGTTGTTTCCTGCACAGCAGCTAGGCGGCAAGTCAGCACATCATTTTGGAGCCCACCGCAAGGGGTTCTATAGCAAAATTCCACTGGAAACTCGCCTCCAGGCCAAAAACCGCTTATGTCTCGTTACCAAAGCTTCGCTCCCCGTTATCCCTTTTGACATTCCCCCACCTTTGCCGCTAACACCCTTAACGACTCCACCTCGTAACCTTGAAGAGGAACTCGCTACCGCTAGGGAACTTATCGACGTTACCAAACTCTTAGAGAACTTCCCAGGCCATCACATCGACAACTTCCTTGATGCACCGCTATCACCGCTATCCCCAGACCCTTATTCCCCAGTTCAATCCTCTATGCCCTTACCGACACCCGTTAACCCTACCGTCATGGGTGACGCCCGTCTTTCCCGCCATATGCCACCTCACAACGACTCTACCGCACCTAAATGGGACGAGAGTTGCCCCCGAGAGCTTGCCCAGTATTTCCACGAGCTCGAATATCTCTTAGCGGACTGCGCCGTTAACGACGATAACCAGAAAAAGGAATACGCCGCTTGATACGTATTGTATGACACCGCAGAGACCTGGCTTGGCTTTCCGGAGTTTAGCGACCATACTTACGCTGAGTGGAAGATAGCGGTCTTCCATTTATATCCTGGTGCTGAAGAATCTGCCTGTTACACTCTTCAGGATCTTGAGCGACTCGTTAACCAGACCTTCTCGGCCGGTATCTCTACTCTCAGACACTTCTCGGATTACTATAGGGACTTCCAGCGCCTGGCACGTTGGCTCCTGGCTAAAGGCAAAATCTATCAAAACGAGGAACACCGTCTGTTCCAGCAAGGCATACCGACTTTGCTATGGTCCAAACTCGTCCGCCGTTTAGAAATCACCCTTCCCGACCATCACCCAGACGACCCCTATGAGGTAGAACAAGTCTTTGAAGCTGCCAAATGGGTTCTGAAGGGTACCGACACCACCACGACTTCGAAGAAACCGACGACCGCTAACGCTAAGACTCCCACCGCTAACACCCCCGCCCCCATACCAACCACTATCATTAAAAAGGAACCTCTCAACATCGCCGCCACTGCTATCATTAATGCTCTCGCACGTATGGAGGAAAAGATGGCTGCATTGGCTGCCAGTGACAGCTCTCAGCCCCGTGCCTCTCAACCTCTTAGCGACAGTTGCCACTTCTGCGGCGAAACTGGTCACACAAGGGTACAAGGCAATTGCGTTAAGCTCGAAAGCTTCATCAGTCAAGGCAAAATCCGTCGGAACCACGAAGGCAAGGTTGTCCTACCATCTGGCACTATGATCCCCAATTACGTCGGCAAACGGCTCTATATGGAACGCGTCGACGAATGGCACCGGCTCAACCCCAACCAGATTCTTACCAGCCGACTCAGCGCTAATGCTAACCCTGATGCGGAACAACTCCAAGGCATGTCCCAGACGTTTATTCACGAAGTCTTGCAACTGGCAACCGCTAGCCCAGGAACATTATCTAGGGAAGAACGCGTCACTGCCTTAGAACGGGAACTTTACGCTCTACGCTGCCCAGCAGAAGTCTTTGACGGTATCGAGATCCCTCGTGCTAAGGGATATCGACCGGTTCCCCCTAAAGCCGCTAATGACTCTGCCGCTACCAGTTCTCCCGCCAGTCCCCCTGTCGCTAACGAATGTCCTGCCTCTGCCTCCGCTACCGGTATCGCTAAAGTCCCTGAGCCGCCAGTTGTTAACCATGTTCCCACGGTTGATCCCCCAGTCCACCCCTATTCCAGTATCTCGTCTCGCTACCAGCCTCCGACTAATCGAAACTTTGGCGCTCCTGACAAATGGCCTGACGTTGCTTACCGGAGTACGGCCCCCATCTATGATATCGAACAGTCCAAGCAGGTATTTGACCGGGTTCTTCAGACCAAGCTTACCGTCTCTGTCGGCGAACTCTGTTCCCTCTCTAATGACATCCAGAACCAGTTCAGAAATGCCGTTACTCCTAAACGGACCGCGCCTCCTAACGTCACTGCCTTCCAAGAGTCTACCGATATTGTTGACGACGCTCTGCCCTTCTTTTCCCTAAACGACACCTCCGCTGCCAACCCTCCTCTTACCGACGCCGCTAGAGCCCAAGTCACCTCGATCAACCCAGTGGAAGCGTACATCAAGTCGCTACCACCTGGTGAGGAGCCGGTTACGTTAACAGTCACTCAGGAATCCCAGTCAATCCGGTCCATCATGCTCTTGGTCAATAACCGCGAGGAAATCGAAAGTATAGCGGATAGCGGCTCCCAGATCATCTCCATGTCTGCTGAAGTCACTAACTATCTCAGTATCTCCTACAACCCTAGCATCATTCTGAACATGCAGAGCGCTAACGGTACTATGGACAAATCCCTCGGTCTAGCTCATAACGTCCCTTGCACTGTTGGCGGTATCACGCTGTACCTTCAGATCCATGTCCTACGCTCCCCCGCTTATGACATCCTGCTTGGTTGCCCCTTCGATGTCTTGACCAAGAGTACCGTTGATACACTTAGCGAAACGGAAACCACAATCACGATAACGGACCCCAATACCGGCCTTCGTCGCACCATCCCTACATTTCCCTGCGGTCAGCACAAGCAACAGAGGGTTCAGCCCAAGTATAGCGCTGGGCCACCCCATTGCTTTCGCCACCATCCCCACGGTTAGCGACTCTGAGGAAGACTTAGCGGTCGTCCTCGACTATGACCACCAAAAGCACTCTGTTATAGTGCAATCGCATACCCTGCTCGATTCAGAAATATTAGAAAACCCAAAAACAGTTTCCGACAATCTCTCTCTTGCTTATCTATATGCGACCGCTAGCGACCTTTCCGAAGCCATTATCCCACCACGTTCTTATTTTGTTTCCACTAGTCTCTCCGATCCCTCTATTCTTGGCCAAGCATCTGGAATGCTCGATACCGTCTCTACCCCTGTTTACATTAACGTCCCCTTCCCAGCCGTTTATGCCGCCGCCAAGCCAAAACGCAAAGGAGTCCAAGTCAAGAAGAAATATAAGCCTGTCGCGTTGAAGACCAAGCCTGTCACTAGCCATGTTAGCGAAGACTTCTGAATTGAACGACATATCCTTGGTGATCCCTTAGTGAACATACCCAAGCTCAATCCTAATCCCCTTCCTTTCTTACCGACTCCCCACTTTACCAACGACCGCAAAGCGACTTTTGTTAAGGAACACGATACCGGCTTTCTTACACCAGATGAGCTTAATGTACTCATGGACCTTGTTGCTAAGCAACAAAATGCGTTCGCTTGGGAAGATTCCGAACAAGGTAGCCTTTGACCCGACTTCTTTCCCCCCGTCCGTATACCAACCATCCCTCACGTTCCTTGGGTTCAGCACAACTGACCGATACCGCCAGGCCTCGAAAAGGAAATCTGCGAAATCATCTGTAGCAAGATCCAAGCAGGCGTTTATGAACCTTCGAACTCCGCTTACCGGTCATGCTGGTTCTGTGTCTTGAAGAAAAACGGTAAACTTTGTCTCATCCACAGTCTCGAGCTGTTAAACCAAGTCACAATCCGCCACTCTGGCATTCCCCCTTTCCCTGACCACATTGCCAAATCCTTTGCCGGCCGCATTTGCGGCGCTACCCTCGATCTCTACGTTGGCTACAATGAGCACCTTATTGATCCCGCCTCCCACGACTTAACGACTTTCCAGACACCGTTTGGCGCCCTCCGTCTAGTAACGCTCCCTATGGGATGGACTAATGCTGTGCCCATCTTTCACGACGACGTCACCCACATCCTCCAGCCCGAGATCCCCCATAACGCCCTCAGCTTCATTGATGATGTTGGCGTTAAAGGCCCGAAGGACTGGAAACTTGTTAACGGCTCACCCGCTAAGCATCCCGACAATCCCAATATTCGTTTAGCGCTTTGGGAGTTCTTTGAACTCCTGAACCGTGTCCTTCAGCGCATGAAGTACTGCGGTGGCACTTTCTCCGGTCATAAGCTAGTCCTTTGCGCACCAACCTTTAAGATCCTTGGCCACGTTTGCACTCCTACCGGCCGAGTTCCTGACGAAAACCGTTTAGCGCTATTGGACCACTGGGGCCCTTGCCAGTCATTAACCGAAGTCCGCGCCTTCCTAGGTACCGTTGGAGTCCTCCGGATGTTTGTTAAGAACTTTGCCCATTGCGCTCATCACCTAACAAAGCTCACCTGTACTGGAGTCCCCTTCGAATTCGGACCCGATCAGCTTCTTCCTAGTTACTGTCAGAGTCCTCTGGATGTTTGTTAAGAACTTTGCCCATTGCGCTCATCACCTAACAAAGCTCACCCATACTGGAGTTCCCTTCAAATTTGGACCTGATCAGCTTAACGCCCAGAAAGACCTCGTCAAGGCCTTACACGACGCTAAACCCCTTGTCCCCATCAACTACAAATCCGACGATCCCGTGATCTTAGCAGTCGACACGTCCTACATAGCGGTCGGTTTCTACCTTTGCCAGTGCACTACCAACAATCACAAGCAACGTCGCTGTAACCGTTTCGGATCCATCACCCTTAACAAACGTGAAGCTCGCTTCAGTCAGCCCAAGCTCGAGCTTTACGGTTTGTACCAAGCCCTGCAGGCGCTACGCATGTACCTCCTAGGCATTAGGAACCTGATCATTGAAGTCGACGCCCGTTACATTAAAGGTATGCTGCACAACCCTGACATTCAGCCTTCAGCTAGTATGAACCGCTGGATCATGGCCATCCTTATGTTCCACTTTGAGCTCGTACACGTTAAAGGAACGTTCCATGGACCCAACGGACTTTCGCGACGACCGTTACAGCCTACCGACCCTCCCCCAGACGATACCGACAATGACATCTTCAAAGATTGGATCGATCGTATGCACGGATTCATGCACCATGTTCAGTTACCGACTGCCCTTGCCTGTTCCGCCTCTACTGTCCCTCGTTTACCCCCATTCGCCCATTTCCGTCCGACTTTAACGACATTCGTTAATGACACCGTTCCTCTTACCGAAGTCTCGATTCCACCCGTTACCAACCCCCTTTCCTACGATAATGTCCCCCGCTCACCCAAGGCCCTGGCCGGCGACAAAAGAGTTCAACTCGTCCAGCAGTGGCTTACCGACTTCAAGCGACCGCCAGCTCTTAATGACAAAGCCCTCGCTACCTTCCTCCGCTACACTAGCGGCTTCTTCTTCGCTAACGGCAAGCTTTGGCGATGCAATCGTAACAGTGAGCACAAGCTCTTCATAGCGGTTGACTCACGACTTTGCATCCTGCATGCTATGCACGACGACCTTGGACATCGCAGTCTGTTCGCCACAAGAGCTGCCCTGCTGGAACGCTTTTGGTGGCCACAGGTAGCAGCCAATATCGTTTGGTACATTCGCTTGTGCCACATTTGCCAAGTCCACCAGACGACCAAAGTCCTCATACCGCCTACCATCGCTATCCCCGCCGCCCTATTCAGCAAAATCTACATCGACACCATGTTTATGCCGCCTTCAAACAAGTTCAAGTATGTCATCCAAGGACACTGTTCGCTAATCCACTATCCTGAATTCCGCATGCTCACTCGCGAAAATACCGACGCTATCGCTAAGTGGCTCTTCGAGGACATCATCTGCCACTGGGGCGCCCTTAACAAAATCGTTACCGATAACAGTCCCCCCATCATTAAAGCTGTCGCTTACCTCACCAAGAAGTACCACATCAACCACATTCTCATATCCGGTTACAACAAACATGCTAACGGTATCGCCGAACGACCTCACTTTGACATTCGACAAGCCCTCTTCAAAGCCGTTAACGGAGACCAGTCCAAGTGGAGCTCAGCCGCTTACTCTGTCTTCTGGTCAGAATGCGTTACCGTCCGCCGCCGCATGGGTTGCTCCCCTTACTACGCCGCTACCGGTACTCATCCCCTATTCCCCGCCAACATCATAGAAGCGACCTACCTCCAGCCACCCCCCGATTCCCTGTTAACGACTACTGACCTCATCGCCCGATGTGCCATCGACCTACAACGCAGACAAGCCGATCTCGACCATTTACACGATACAGTCCTTACTGCCTGCCGGTTAGCGGCTCTCCGTTTCGAACAAGAGCACGCTGCTACCATTCAAGACTATGACTTCAAGCAAGGAGACCTAGTATTGATGAGGAATACACGCATTGAAGTCACCCATAACAAGAAGATGCGACCTCGATACTTAGGACCGCTAGTGGTAATCTCACGTAACCGTGGAGGCGCTTACATTCTCTGTGAATTAGATGGATCCGTACTCCACCGACCGGTAGCCGCCTTTTGCCTAGTCCCTTATTTTGCCCGTGACCACATCCCTCTCCCTACCGATGCCTTTGACATCGATACCGACCGTTTAAGAATACTAGAAGAAACCGACTTAATCGATGACAAAGACCCCCTTGATCCCGACGAATCATTAGACAAGACCGCTGAAGAAGATTAGAAAACACCATTTCCACCATACACCCCACTCATCGTTAAAAAAAGAGAAAATCCCCAAAAAACCTTAACAGCTCTTGATAAGCCTTTATTTCTATTGTTTCACCTTTACTTACTCCGTTTCTATTTATCATAGACTTTCTTTCTACCTACGCTTTCCGACATACGCACACAACCGTTAAGCCCTCTACTTATTCTTTTTAACCTGTCACCACTGCTCCCCATTTGCCTTTCGTTAAAACGCAGTCGTTAAGTGACGTTGCGCAAGCGCCATGATGACCAACTGAGCGTTTATCTTTTTCCTTTGTCTTTCTTTTGGTCCTTTTGCTTCAATTTTTCACTCCGCCTTTCGTTAAGATGCAGTCGTTAAGCGACCTTGCGCAAGTGCCATGATGATTTACTGAGCGTTTATCCTATTTTAACCGTTGACTTCCTTTCGCTTCAACCCTTCACTATCCGTTTGACTTCTCTATTTGGTACTTCCATTTCCTCCAACCGCTATTCTTACCAGTCAATTGCGTCTCCAAGAAAATACTTTATTACAAGACCCCTTAAAGGGGTCGGTTTCCGACAAAGACAAAAACAAAAACTAAAATTAAAATCATTTTCAGGAGCTACTGGAGGTGAAGTCATTGTCGGTCGGGATAGGTGGATCGCCCGACTCTCCCCAATACTCCTCTGTCACCCCCACCTCCGACTGCCATGCAATAAAAGCGTCGCAGTTGTCCTGATACCGCAAAAGGGCACCTCGCGCCTGCACCAGCAAACTAAATCGAGCCTGCGCTGCCCGAAGATCGTTCTCAGCTGCTACCAGCTCCCTCCCCATCAGTCGGCAAATCTCCACTGCCCTTGACCGGTACCGCTCCAAGTTGCCCCAAGGATCAAAGGGGAGTGGGACCGGTAAGTCCTCACCCAACCATTGGATCTCCTCTTCCTCGACGGTCAGTCAAGGAGGAGTCCTGAATTCCGAAGGCTAGAAGAAGTCGTTAATGCTAACAGTCAGTCACTAAAGAGAAAGTCACTTGCCGACTTCGTCGTCGCTCCCTGTCCAGTTCCGTCTGCCATCTCGACCTCGGGGGTCTCCGTCTCTACCGGTCTGACAGTAACGAAGGAACCGTTAGCGAAAGTGGCAAAGTCTAAACAAGTCAGCCGCTTACCGGCTACCGCTAGGACCAGCTACTGGCCCTGCCTCCTCTGGCACCTGGCCACCACCCAGGCTCCTCTCGATTGCCGTCGCCACCGCCGCTCTCTCCATGGGAGGACTTGCATCCTGGACATCCTCAGCTGACCCCTCTCCCCCGTCCGATTCCACCCCGATGCCATTTAGAGCCCTTCGCAGGTGTTGGAACCTCGTCATCGTTCGACTCGACTACCGACTGGCTCCTTACCGTCCCCTTCCCCTTGCCAGACCCCTTTGAGGGAGTCGGGACCTCTTCGTCATCACTCGACTCCACTACGGACCGGCTTTTGATGCCAACAGTCCTTACTGGGCCCTCCCCCTTGCCGGTTCCCTCTGCTACCGTCCCCTCTTGCCTCGTCGGTAGGAGGAGCGTTGCCTTCTTAACGGCGGGCTCCCCGCCACCCGCTGCTATCTCGTGCTGCCCCTCCGGATACCGCCTCGCCGCCCATACCAAAGCGGCCCCCTCTGCCTTCTTCCCCTTGGGGCCCCCGCAGCAACCCCTTAGCGACTTCCCCCGTACCGAACAACCTTTGCTGACCTCGTTACAACGGTAACAAGGCAAGTTACTGGTTGGGTACCAACAGCCCTCAGGGTTGTTAAGGGCCCAGCAGCCATTGCACTACCGCAAAAACCGTTAGCCAGTCACCGCTCAGGGAGGACAGAGTAATGCTTACCACCCCGACCCGCTCCCAGAACGCTGCTCTCGCCGCAGGAGCCGCCAGTTTCCTCTCCTTCCTTCGCCCGACTACTTCTCCGGCACCGGCTCCCATGTCCAGCACTGTCGAGGGCAAGCGCCCATGCAGCAACTTCTTCAATTCCCGGTCGTTAAATGACGTGGGAACCGCCACCTCCTCCTCGCTCTCGTCGTCACTAGCCACTGCCTTCTGCTTGCCCTTGCCCTTCTTCGATGGAGTCTGGGCTAACCGTTAATACCTGGCCGTTAACCCGAAGCAAGTCACTTACCGGCTCTTCGCCACTATCGTCATCCCCGGTGACCTGCTCCTTGCCCTTCAGCGTCTTCTGCTACTGGTCGTTGTCAAAATCTGTTGCAATAACAAAAGACGAAAAGCTTACTGCCGGCACCGTCATCGTTCTCATCCGTGCCCTTGCCTCTGTTGCTGGCTTAGGAGTCTTTGGAGTCTGCGGCAATGCTGGCAACTCCGCTCCAGTGCTACCGGCAGCCCCGCCTTGCCGACTCGACCCCTCACCCCTGTCCTCCCTCATCCTCGTAGCGGCTGCTGCCATCGGATCCTTCGGCGGGTGCTGGAAAAAGAACTGCTCGTCAAAAGACAGTTCTGAAAATAACTAAAAGATACCTTAACAGACGCCGCTAAGTCAGTAGCGGCACCGTTAGCGCTTACCGTCATGGGCTCTGCAGTCACGTCCTTGGCCTCCAATTCTCCTGCTGGCCACTCGCCCTTAACGCAAGCGTTAGCATACCGGACAAGACGTTAACAAGCAAAAAAAAAAAAAGACTTACAAAGTGCTGGTCAAACGGCCTCATCCAGGCCTCTCCCTTGTACTGGGCGTATAGCGCCCAGCACTCCTCCCCTACCGCCTCCTGCTCCGTCCACGTGATCCCGCTGCCGCCTGCCGACTCAAACCAGTGCAGGTACGTCGACAAAATTGACGTAGCTGCCGCCTGAGGGTTGGTCACGAGCAGCGCGCGCCCCATCGATAGGACCTTTGGCGCTTTTTCCAAGAAGTCCTGCACCGCCGCCAGGCGCGCAAAAGAAGCCGCATAGCCAAAGAATGCGGGAGTCGACATAGTAGTGCTGAAACGATGAAGTCCAAGGGACCGCTGGAGTTTATTTATGATCTTTTGGTATGGCGCACGGACCAAGACCCCCCGCACGGACCATGCTTAACGATCACGAGACTTCGAGGATTTTCCTTTGACTGGGGACAGTCAGTTTTTCAGTTGAGGGGAGATGATATGCCCCGGTCAGCGCTGGCTGCCTGACACTGACAAGTCGAACCAAGCACGTGACCTCAGCACGTGACCGCTACCGACCGACCGCTAACGACACTGACCGTTACCGACCTTTCCCTTAATGACCCAGCCGACCTTGCGACAATCCAGGCCCCCCTCTATGGCCCCCAACATGCATTATCACATGCACCTGCTACGCTGACTATCTATTACCGGATTCCCCTTCTATCAACATACATTATCACATTATCACATGCAACTGCTATGCTTACTACCTATTACCGTTTCCCCTTTTATCTACCGTCTTATTTACCTATAAATACTGCCCTGTCAGTAGCTACAAATCATCGAATCGTACCAGAGTCCAGTCCCCACTTCAGACTACGCTTAAGATCTCGTTCACACTCTTGCTTCGTTAACAGCTGATTTGGGATTACCCAGTCCAGTCTACTTAGCTCCTCGCGCTTAGCCCGACAGTATTGTTGGACTAGCACTCGTCGCCTTTGTTAAGCGCCATACGGGCGCCCTCGCTCCGCCTTCGTTAAGCACCATACGGGTGCCCTCGTTTCGCCTTTGTTAAACGCTAGCGCTTACGGCTAGCGGCTCGTATATTTCCGTTAACTCTTCCGCTATTCCTTAATGACCTTTTGGGTCTTTGACAGATTTCTCACTTAGCGACGATTCGGCGCAGACACTAGCGGCCGCACCATTATCTCTTACCACTCTCTCACACTTCCTTACTGACTCCGACCTCTCATCTCCTTACCGGGTTTCTGGGACTTTGCTTGACTCCTCCCACACACACACGTAACGCTACTGCTTGCTAGCTATCCCTATCTAGCTGGTCTTGTTGGTTGTTTCCTGCACGGCAGCTAGGCGGCAAGTCAGCGCATCACCATGTTGATCCAATAACCACATTGGAGGGGTTGATGCCAAAGGTTACCTGGTGCTGGAACAGGAAAGGAGTGCCTAGGATGAAGTCATATCCCAAGAGATTGATTATGTCAAAATAGCAGCATTCAGAAATGGATTGGTATTGAAACTTGGCTGTGGCACCAAAGTTGATGTGAGATCTGGATCCTTGTACAGCTAATTGGACTGGAACAGGTGAGGTCAGTTCCTTCTTCTGTATTTCTAACTGCTGTGCCAGAGTGCTTGACATAAAGTCCCCCAGAGACCCAGAGTCTATTAATGTGCAAGCTGGGTGGCCTTCAATCTGTACCTAATGGTTTGGGAACCATCCTTGAAGGGTCACAGACATTTGCAGCATTGCATTGGATGGCTGGATAAGTGCTGGCTGGGATTTGTTGGCCATAGAGTTCCAATACTTGTAACTGACCACCATTTACCTCCAGTCGCACTTGATTGAAGGCTCATGCCCAATTCTGAATGGTTTCAAACTCAGGTCTGTCTTCCACGCAGTCGCTGACAAGGTGCTCATTGAACAGGTGGGTAAGATAGGATAGTGGGTCACATCTGCCTGCTGCATGTTTTTGATTGTCTGTTGCAGCAAAGGTGCGAGTCAACTGTTTGCAGTACCATCCTACCATGTCAAACCAAACATTTTGGAGAGAGGATATGTCTATATTGGTCTTAAACCCCAGGTGCCAGTCATAAATAAAGTAAGTGGGTCCCTCTGGAACTACCTCAAAACAATGACAAATATGCATCCTATTCTCAACATCTCCTGGGTAAGGTACCCCTCCTTCTAGGGCTCATCAGGCATTCCAGGCATGTATGTCATGAATTATGCATGTCTGGTAAAAGGATTTATGTTGATATAGGGCTCCCATCACATTATGTCAAATCTTTGCATACCAATCACCAATGGGGAAGTTCAAGCACTCAGCTAAATATTTCTCAATTACTTTGAACATATCAAAGACTTTGTCATGAATAAGAATTTTAGTACACAAGATACTGCGAGCAATGAAGTGCCTGCCCCGGAACAGCAACACATTCACTGGGTCCCCAGGGTATGGCTGTGTAAGTTCTAGCATTTCTTCCACCTTATTGCACACCTCCGAGGCAGCTCTGCTTAGAGTCTATATCTAGCAGGATCAAATTTTCCTCAGCATCCATTACATTGTGCCAATAGAACCACGGGAATGGCATTGGTGGTGCCAGAAGAATCTCCTTGTGGAAATCTCCTGAGCTGGTCAACAAGTGACTGCTGACATCACTAAGGTTACTCTGATCTGCTATTGATAATTCTTCTGGGTTTGTGTAGTCATCGGTAAGCTCATCTTTGTTGGATGATTCAGATACTGATTGTAAATTGGGAATTGTGTCCCCATCACTATCATATTCCTTGGTCCAAGAGGAAGCCAGAGGTGGGAAATTGCTGGGTCCTGTTCCCCAGGCTATCATGCCAACAGACAGATCAGTGGTCTCTCCTAGTCCATTGACTCCAAGTTGTTCTATGTTTTCCAGGTCCAAATGCACACCATATGCACTGAGCCCAGGTGGTTTGTTCCTATTGTTGGTCTTTACTTTGCTTCAGCTATTGCAATTGTGGGAAAAATGTCCCTCTTGGCCACACAGGAAGCACTTTCCAGCAGCTTTTAAGGTATCATGCTCTTCCTTGATAAGTGGCTTGCTAACCAACCCCAAGCTTTCTTTTCTGCTGCTGGATGTTACCTTGATTTTATTAGCTTGTTGGGTATGTCCCACATTATTTCTGCTGGCTGATCCCGACTGATGATTGGAATTGTTTCCCAATAGATGTCGGAAGTTCCAGGCTCTGTTCTCTGAGTGGTTGTGTTTACCCATTTGCATGCTCCCACTGGATTGTCCCAGTCCAGAGTTGACCTGTCCTGATTGTGACCGTGAGTGGCCACCCTGCCAGTTTGCACTGCTGGGTGCCTGTGAGTTGCGTACTTCCATGTTGTCAGCCAACTCTTGGTATTCCGCTTCCCTGACCATTTTCTTCCAGGTTGTATACTCGGGGTTCATGTGTTCCCTAAGCAACGCCTTATGCAAGGAGGGACAAAATCCATTGAACAATTTTACAACTCTGGCTCTCTTGCTGTCAGCACCCACTATGGTGAACAATTTATCAAGATCGGCCACATATTTGCAGACCAATTTGTTGCCTTGAGTGAAACTATTCATCCTCTCACATTGCTGATTGCAGAAGTCAATGGGAAAGCAATAGTTGAATAATTCGGTGAAGAACTTCTTTAGTGACGATCTCTCTGGGTCCAAGGCTACTCTACAGGTGTAGAAGGTGTAAGCTTTTCCTGTGAGGAACTCCGAGAGCACCATCACCTGACACTTGCTTCTGTGCCATGGGTCAAATACCTATGGAATGCATGAATATCAACACGCCCATCGTATTTTTCCAGAGGTGTTGGTTTAATAATGGTTCTTCAGGATCGCCTACTCTGCTTGGATTGGTGCCAACGTCTGGAGGCACGATGACATTCCCTGTGCTGGGATGATGATCTAGAACTCATGGTGTCAGTAGAGCTCGATTCAGTGTCTTCACTTGAGTTGCTGCTATACTCATCCTCTGAGAAGTCTGATCTGGAGCTGCTTTTGTCATCGGAGCTACTTGAGTCATCCAATGGGCTAGTCCATCATTGTTTGCCCAGCCGGTCCATCCCAGGGCACTTTTGGAGGTGATTTGGGTGATGGGTTTGGTTGCTGCACAGTCAGATTTCCTGGTTCCTTTAACAGCTGTTGCTTTATAGCCTTGTTTTTTCTTGGACCCTTCCGCCACCCTTTGAATCAGAGCTGCCAGCTCATTGGATAGCGGTTCAGACCCGGCATGTTCCTTGTGTCTTTTGTGGGAGGTTTTCTCCCTCTTTTGGAGGCAATCCATTTCACATTTCAACTTCTTTTTATTTTGAAGGTAATGTCTTTGCGAGTTACGTTTGACTGAAGCTCTTCTTCTTCTGCTCCTTGGTCATGACGTGCCCCGTCATCCACAATGTTCCCCACACTGGTAGGCTGGGTACCGGGTCCTGGCGGCTGGTTCTGTGTGGGATTTTTGAGGTCCCGCTTAGCATTGTATTCTGCGATTATCCCTTGCTGGATTTGCGGGTCGCATTCAGGGTCATTGAAGTCGACAGCTCCCCAATTGTGAGGATCTGCTCCCTTTCCCTTATCTAGAGACGGTTCTCCCAGCTGTTGGTTATCTAACTGATTGCTTCTTGTGTTTGAATAGATTCTGTTCATTCTGCAATCGATATTATTGAAGAGAGGATTGTGGAGCACGTGAGGAAGGAACTAGGGAGAGGTGACATCACAAGGGGAGATATGCGGAGGCAGAAGTTGGGACATACCTCAGTCATGAACACACCGGCTGAGGTATGTCGTTTAGTAACACTCACGAGTACGAAACAACTAATGCATATCCTAGTCATTGTATCTAACAGGTACATACACTAATATACAGTTGTGAACACACCAGCTGAGTCATTGTATCCAACAGGTTATAGGGCCCTGTCCAACAGCCAGGGAGCTGGAATAGATGACAGACAATTTCACGCATATATTATCAAGTCGATGCCATCATCGTGGGCACCTGTTACCGGCGCCTTGTTGCATGAGGGAACATCAGCAAAAGTCATGGTACAACTCACCACACATGCCCTACTCCTGCACAGGTTGACAGCAACTGCACCTGCAAAGTCCAACCTAGCATTAGTTACCCAGACAGGATGCCAGAACAAGGCCAACGTAACATGCTTGAACCCAAACTGTGGATGTGTGGGGCACACTATTGACAAGTGCTTCAGGAAGGGTGGAGGCATGGAGGGCCAGTACCTGGACTGGTGGAAGAGGAATAGGGGTGGCACGTTGACAAGCAGTACTCCTGACACAACTGGCAGCACTCCGACAGTGAATTCAACAGTAACGTCAGCAGACAACGCAGGCAACCACTGATGTCTAGCTTTCTCAACCCTGATGGGGCCATGCAAAGCTGGTAGAGTTACCTTCGCAGACTCGGCTGCGAGTCAACACTTCTTTGCCAACTGCAGGGATTTTGTGACATATGGTGACCCTGGTGAGGGGGACTGGACAGGCGTGACTGCAAAAGGAACATTCAAGATATGTGGACGTGGCAGGGTCAGGAAGTGGGTAGAGTATGAGAGGGAGATGATTGAGGTCATTTTTGAGGATGCGCTCCATGCCCCTGACTTAGACCACAACCTTATCTCAATTGGCTCCCTTGTCCAGAAGGGTGTGAAACTGGATATTGACGAATTGGGTGCAACCCTACGAGCTCCAGATGGCAGACCATTCATGAAGTGTCCAATGTCGGGCACCATGTTCATTGTCAACTTCATTGCACCCCCTGCACCACCCATGGCCATGACCACCCGATCCCTGAACTACCCTACAGACCTCGAGACATGGCACAGGAGGCTGGCACATGTGGGAGAAAGCACAATCCATGAAATGATTCAATGCGACGTAGTTGAAGGCCTATCCATGACAAAGAAGTCAGTCAATGGGAAGTGTGAGGACTGCGTGATGGGCAAACAGACTAGGCGCCCTTTTGATGCCAAAGTACCCACAGAGACCGACCCCGTTTGAGCGTGTCGCATTTGACTTGTGGGGACCTGCGCATGTTCAGACCACAGGCAGGAAGACCTTGATGATGCTGGTGACTGACCAAGCCGGTGCTGGGTGTGAGGCATGGTATCTCACACACAAGTGTCAGAGGTGACAATTGCATGTCTGGAGTCCATGGATGTCCGTGTGGAGACCCAACATGGGTTGAGGGTGAAATGTGTCTGAACAGACAGTGGCTGAGAATTTGAGAATGACATGTGGAACAGTTACTGCACCCAACGTGGCATCAGGCATGAGACAACTGCCCCCCACTCATCTGCAGCAAATGGGGTGGCCAAACGCAGGAATTGTACTGTCTTGGATCTTGCAAGAAGTATGTTGAGTGATGCTTGGCTCCCAGCACACTATTGGGCTGAGGCCACATCGGCGGCCATTCATGTTCTGGACCTGGTACCCACAGCATGCCATCCTGGACAGACTCCACATGAGATAAGAACAGGCCACATCACACTCTCCCAGACTCCTGAGATGGTCCAGCTGCAGACCTCTTTGAGGTTTTTGGCATCGCAAATGACTCGGTGGACACTACAAACATCGACACCAACACAAGGACACCAGCGCAGACACTGGTAAGCAAGACCACTACCCCACCTGACCCTGCAAACATGGCAAGCATGGTCAAACCCCATCAATCAGCTCAGTTAGCAGCAAAGGCAACCACTCCACATGTTACACAAACCACCCAGCCACCCCAAGAGGACCCATCCAATCTGTCTGACCTCACAGATCTCAGCAACAACAATACACCAGGCGCGCCTGGTGCGCTCACCACGATGACCCAAGAGACTGACAGAAATACCTGGGTCCCTCGGTCATACTCAGAAGCAATGACACACCCGGATCTGTGGCATGCACCAATGGACCAAGAGATGGCAAGAATGAGGGAACAGAAAGTCTGGAGACTAGTTCCCCGCCCTGAGGGTGCCCGGACAATGAAGAATTGCTGGACATTTGCCCTGAAGTATGATGCCGACGGGAAGGTTGTTGGGTGGAAGGCTCAACTTGTGGCAAAAAGCTTCTCACAAATCCCCGGAGTTGATTATTTTGCCATGTACGCGTCAGTGGTGAGGTACAAGTCATTGCAAATGAACCTAGCAGTTGGGACGGTACTGGACTTTGAACTCTGGCAGATTGACTACACCAGCACCTATCTAAATGCACCAGCACAAGTCCCCACACTGATGGAACAGCCTGAGGGGTATGAAGTCAAGCCGAGTGATGTGTATGAGGTAGACATTATGGCTGGCAAACAGGTCCGGGGGAGTACAGAGGGTGGTGGTGGAGGAAATGGAAGGGACAATGAGGAAAGGAGCCTGGTATCACTAGTGGACAAAGCTTTATATGGAACAATGGATGTGGCAAGAAATTGGTGGCGCACCCTGGATGATGATATGAAAAGACTAGGATACAAGAGATCAGAGGCAGACCAATCTGTGAGGGTGAGGATCAGAAATGGGGAAAAGATCATCACAAGCATGCATACCGACAATATGTCTGGAATGTCATTGTCTGAGGAGGAAGGGATAAGGGCACGGAAGGAACTGGGGCAACAGTTCAAAATTAAGGACCTGGGGGAGTTGAAGTTTGTGTTGGGGATCAGAATTAGCAGAGACTGACCCCAGAAGCAAATCATGCTAGACCAAGAGGAGTACTTGAAGCGGACGTTAGAAAAGTATGGAATGGCGGACTGCAAACCAAAACACACCCCATTTCCCCATGGTATCACTCTATCGCGAGCACAAGCGCCGACCACAGCAGAAGAGCGGGAATATATGCATGACAAGCCCTACAGGGAGATGCTTGGGTCGTTGATGTATGCTCAGGTTGGGACCAGACCAGATATTGCCCCACGCAATCATGTCACTCAGTAGATTTATGGCGAATCCTGGAAAGGCACACTGGCATGCACTGCTCCATGTCATGCGATACATCAAAACAACATTGCATTATATACTGCGATACAGCAGACCTGAGTATACCAACTATGAACCACTAGGCTACTACGATGCCGATTTTGCCTCAGACATCGATACCCGGAAATCCATATCCGGTGGTGTGTACATTCAAGCGGGCGGACCAACATGCTGGAGCTCAAAATACCAGGAAACCGTCTCGACATCAACAACCGAGGCTGAGTACATTGCGTTGGGAAGAGCTGGTGAGCAGATACGGTGGATGCATGCCGCGATGAGAGAGATCGGGATGGAGGTGCCGAACCCAGCCACACTCATTGGGGACAATACAGGCTCAATAGCTATTGCCGAGAATAAATGAAATCACAACAGGGTGAAACACATTGATGTGCGACACCGCTTCATTCGGAACGAGGTGGAGGAAGGAAGGATCAAGATAAGTTACACACCTAGCAGCGAAAACCTTGCGGACTTGTTCACAAAACCACTCCCGCGAGCACAGCACCATAGGCTGTGCACAAAACTCCAGCTGGTAGAGAACTGACGAGCACCACAAGCCAGGGGGAGTATTGAAGAGAGGATCGTGGAGCACGTGAGGAAGGAACTAGGGAGAGGTGACGTCACAAGGGGAGATATGCGGAGGCGGAAGTCGGGACATACCTCAGTCGTGAACACACCGGCTGAGGTATGTCGTTTAGTAACACTCACGAGTACGAAACAACTAACGCATATACTAGTCATTGTATCCAACAGGTACATACACTAATATACAGTCGTGAACACACCGGCTGAGTCATTGTATCCAACAGATATGCTCGCGTTCTTCTTGAGTCATGTTCTCCCGAGCCTCAGATATCTCACGATGAAAGTATTCATCGGGTGCTTCCTCATTATAAGTGCGTCGAGATACTGAATTTATATTCAACAGATACTTATATTGTTCTACTGCTAGGTCGTGATCAGCTACTTCGTCTATACGATGGCTGCCGTCCTCGGTTGGAGCGCTGGTCAAGCTGGACTCCGTGTACTCGTCGCCTGCAAAGAGGCCCGACATCCCCACTGGCCGAAGGCTCAGCGGCATCCACTTTCGTGGGCATCGCGGTGCTATCAACACTCGCGGAAATTCGGGTAGTCAAGTCCGATCCCGAAGCATCCCGCAGCGGGTCGAAACTAGT
>QGOB01001124.1:0-44391 GCA_003313055.1 Termitomyces sp. MG145 | reverse complement strand
TTCCTCAAGCTTCAACGTCAACACCGCTGATGCTACCAATTAGCTCATGAAATGTGGCGAGATCACACAATTACGGTGGAGTTGGATGATTTGAGGTCAAGTCCCGTGCTAGCGGTTCAACATAGTATCTAGAACGGCGCATAGTTACTCCGCGCTCATGGTTACACCTTCGGCATCGTCCTCCCCTTCACTCACTTCACCTTCTGACACCTCAGTTTTGGTCTCATTTGTATGCTTCTCCTTTTCCTGCATTTTTCTTCCTCATCCGATGAGGTTTGACTGAAGGAAATCTTAATCCTCCCATGTCAATCAAATTCTGAAAGGTAATCCTTTGATTTTTGGGCCGGCTCGTGATAATCCAAGGCTAATCAGATTAGCCCCCAGAGTCGAAATGTGGAGAACATCGTGTAGGATAACATTGTTTATTCCATCTGGAATGCTCAATTTGAATATGATCTATCCAATACCAGCAACAGGTAGTTTATCAAGACCACCTACTGAAATGTGCTGATTTTCTGTATTGCGATATGTTGTGAAGTATGGTCGATTGGCAATCATATGGCATGATGCCATGCTATTGAGAAGTTAACTAGTAGGCATCCCATCATCTGTAGCCATTAGGACTTTCCCTACTTGACTCTGGCCGATGGAAATATGAGCATTTCCGATCTTTTTAGGTTGTTTGGGTTTAGGGCATTTGGGACCCCCCCTCAGACAGACAGCCTGAGTGAAAGGTCAAATTGGACAATATCCAGGCCCTCCACTTTCATGTTAACTGGTCACAGAGAGAATTGTCTTGAGCCTTGCCATGCATGAGGTTCAATACAATGAGTATGATAAACAAGTCTACTGGTTTCATGCTGTTCCACTTGCAGATGGGCAGAAGTCCCCGGTTGTGTCCGCTACTGTTTGCAAATAGATGTGTGCATGGCACAGTACAACTTGCTTCAGGCAAGGATTCAGCAATCTGCTCAGGCAAATAAGGCAAGGCAAGATGATGTTCATTATGATGTTCAATTATGATGTGGGCAACAAAATCTGGGTCTGCGCAAAGGACAGGAATTGCCAGTATGGAAATAAAGGGGAGAAATGGGTAGCAAAACTGATGCTGTGATATGACAGACCATTCATGATGACTGAAGTTGACGGGGAGTCTTCTAATGCCACAGTTTTCAGCCTAAGCAAGCCTGACACCTACAGTAAATATCACACATCTATGCTGCATCATTTTTTGGAGAATGACAGCAAAATGTTTCCCTCACAGAATTACAAGCAGTGTTGCCCTGTGTTTTCACTGGACACTGGTCTGGACAAACACTATATCGAAAAAATTGTTGACTCTAGGCGTTGCAGTAAAAGGTGCCAATATCCGGTTTGTTTCTGGGGTTATGGGTCCTGAACACAACAAATGGAAGTCAGGCTGGGAACTAGACAAGAATCAAGCTCTCAACAAGTGGGGTACCTTGACCTGCTGCTGGTAGCTTTTCTCACTGGGTTTTTGATGCACCTGAGCAAGCAATTTTTTTAGACTTACCAACCTCATTTCCTGTCATTTCATCTTTTTCATATGGTGGCATTTTTTTTTTTTGGATGGAGAACGATGTGATCTGGAGACTACACAAGAGGCTTTACCAGAAGTGGGATGTTAAGTACTGTTTGGGAAGTGGATTACATACTGACAATCTGCCTCTTTAGGGACTAACTCTTGGACTACAATATTCACCTACTACATTGTAGTGACTAGTTTTCCAGAGAGGATATAATGAGGTCTTGTTCTGTGGTGTGAATGCCATGAGATGTTGCCATCTCACAATACATCCATAATATGACTCTTGCAAATGGCACAGTCATCTGCAACAATATCTGCACATGAACAAATCAAACATACCCCACACTCATAGCCAATTTTTTTGACACTATTCTCGAAGGAAAATTATTGGCTGCCAGCAATATATGATATCGGACTAAGCAGTGCACTTAGTAGAATGTCTCCCAACATAGAGTAAACTCAGTGACCCAGTCAGCATAGGGGTATTACTGTCCTTTGTTCCTACATTCCTATCCACATCTCTCATTCCACCGTCCCTCCTCCCAATGGATACTAAAGCAGTGATTGCAGTGTGATTCTACCATGCTTATATATTACGTCCGACTCGGCTCCTCAACAACACACTCGCAGTACTATCCGGAATATTCTCCGTCACGAACCAATGATCTTTCGGCTTCCCTCTCTCGTTCTCGAGCTTCAGATCATAATTCATCAATATGTGGGTCATCATTACTTTTAAGATAGTGACAGCGAAGAATCGGCCGGGACTGTTATTATCAACACAAGCTTGAGTCAGAATCTTAGCCAGGAGGCCCGGTCACTCACCACATATGCCTTCCCAACCCAAATGCCAAAAAATCAGGGGAAGAAGATACCATCTGCGCCTGACCACCTTGCTTCTCCACATACCGGAACCCATCGAACGAATGCGCATTGGGATACACAGCCTCATCAAGATGTGTCGACCAAGCCGCAACGCCTATCGTCATGCCTGCGGGTATAGTCGTCCCGTTCGAGAATGTGAATGGTTTGAGAACGCGGCGGTAGGACGAGACTGCAAGGCACGCGAGTCAGTGTTCAAATCGAAATCAAAGACGAAGAAAGACAAACTTGCACCAAGCCCGCTGATCCTCTGCGACTCCTTCAGGAAACTATCAAGCTTGCGCAGTTCCCCCATCGCAGCTTTCGTCCACCCTTCGCTCGACGTGACGCTCTCAATCTCCTCCCGTAGGGGCTCGATACACTCCGGGTGCGTAGCAAGATGGTATAGAGCTTGTGTGAAACTCTAAATGTCCAATTGCGTCCGGTTGATTTTCCGACTTTTATTCAACAAACAGAGAACGTACCATCGCGATCGTAGACACCGCACCAAAATTAACTATCATCAGATGAAAAGCTACATGCCGTAGTTTCTCCTCGTCATTCTCGCCGTCGACGTCATCCATGAACCACGAAAGTATATCTTGCTATACCTCGTGTCAACAAAATAACCAAACGGCAGCGATCTCTCACTCGTACAGGTTTACCCTCGTAATCTTTCCCATATAACTCCATATTCTCCCGTCTCTTCTCCACCTCGCGTCGGAGATGCTCAATACAGCGTCTCAATACAGCTGGTACATTGACAAAGGGCCGTCCGACCAATCTGTTGATGTCAACATTAGAAATGCAGGACGGTCCAGCAGCTCGACAACGCAACGATTTTAAGCGCGGAGAGAAGAGTCTAATGACCGACGCAGCTTCGCCGATATCAATTGCAAAGTCCCGGCACATCGAGATGTAATCCCGATTGCGACCTGTTCAAAAACAAAGCAAATCAAAAGAAATCTCTTTCAAACTCGGAATGAACAGACTCACAAAGCGGAAGCCCGACAAACACACGATGCGCTGTGCGAGCAACCACTTCGAGGGTCGTATCTAAAGCAGGACACTTTGACCAGTCTATTCTGTAGCTCAGACCTCCTTACGAACGCAACGCCACGACACATGAATTTTACGCACCCTCAGTCAGCGGAGTCACCTCCGCAAAAGCCTTCTCAACCTCATCCCGAATCGCATCAAAAGAATTATTCAATTCTCTCGTCAGCTGGATCTGGATGATAGGAACATGAAAATGGCTCCTTCTCGTCTTGGGCGCCAATGCGTAGATCGCCTGTCAAAAAACCACTATTCTTACATGGATACCGTCTTTTTCTTAGTGGTTAGGGCGTACCTCATCTATCGCAGCCTCAAAAGTAAGAACATCCTCGGGAGATTTCCGAACGTCCTCGATAAGCTGCTCGCCACTAACTATGACGGTCCACGATCTAAAATCCGCGATGCGGAACAGCCCGTCATGCTGCGCGCAAGGGAAAGTGTTGAGAGAATTGAGCAGACACGCAGCGCAGAGATATGATGGATACCTTGTCGTAGCCTTGTTGGATCGTTCTTGAACTATCGAAGATGAGACGAAAGGCACCGATGTAAGATAAGAGGGGGAATGTCGGCCCTATAGCAGGTACAGAATTGGGCTGGGTTTTCGTGAAATATTTAGAATGAGTAAGTAGAGTAGGTGCATGAGATTTCAGGAAAAAACGACGAACACTAGAGGAGGAGGGCCAGACTCGCCATGTTTTGAGGGAGCGAACTATGATGTGAATTGTAATGGCGATGACAGCTGTGGCTACTAGAAATTCGGGTATGGTGGGTGACTCGAACATCGCACGTTTGGAGGATCAGGCTTGCAACCCTTGTCGCATTGGAAGTGTGAATGAACATCTTACTTATGAAAGAGCACGACAGCTTCCATTTGATAGGAAGGGACTCCATTACTGGTGTCGTCGGCGATATGGAGCTATACCTGAATGACCATGTTCGTAACTGACAGACAAACACCTCATGAATGTCGTATTACTGTATGTGAAACCCCTTCAAGAACGAAATGACGTTGTCAAGAAAAAGAGTCCCTGACATTTGGTTAAAGTTTCTCCTGCGAAGCTCATGGTCAAAAAGGAAATCGTCGACAACTAGACACTGCAAAATCACTTGTTTAAAATTAAAATGTCCTCTTTCGACCGCAGCCCAGTGCAGCGTCGCTAGGTTGACAGGGGGTCCGGACGAGCCTGAGTTTCGGATGTTCATTACTCCTCTGTTGCTGAAGTTGAATTGTAATTGCAAAAATCTCGCATGACGAGGTCGTACTCATCGAGCTCCAAGTGCTGTCGAAGTGCAGTCTAATCACCTCAGCGAGCGGGACGGGAAGCTAGTTGGTAAACTCAAGGTCGATATCGTCACGGTAAGCTGTTCTCGACGTGGAGTTCCCCAATTGAAAGATTTCTAATGTGTGCTGTGTGCTTCCGGTTTGCTGCCTCGATGCTGTTTCTTCGGATGACGTGCTAAGCCATGATGGACTTCAAATGATGACGGTCGACTGACTCGAGGCCCATTGCCACTCAGGGGTGTGCAGCACTGAAGAAACAGCTTCTATGACACCAGTGGCATCTCGATGCAAAAGATCGAGAGGAGGGAACTCGAAAAGAACGAGCACTTTATAATCCCCATTCGTACGTGGAAAGGTACTGGATGTGGGGACGATGTGGTAGACCGTGTCGTAAGAAGTAGCATATCGGTTATCCCAGCAGGAATTCGAGACCTACAAAACTTTAGACAAGCTTTCGAGCCTGTGTAACCCGTCCAGAGTTCAATTTTGTCTGGGTGATGAGCAAATGATCTGGAGGCTGGCATAGCATAATTCAAAAAAAGATCGGATATGAGGGTTGTTCAAATCGGTGGAGAGATCAGGGTCTATGTACCAACCATAGTCAAACTTGAAAGCGATCTTCGATGCCTATGATAAGAATGTCGCCTTAACTTGAAGGAGTGAGATGCGAGAGTCAATGTAGTTACCAAAGTAATTCAGAATTCCACTCAATCATACGACAGCCATACATATCTTGATATAACGATATAACGAGGTACAAACGAACGGAGAAGGGCCAGGTTATCGAACGTGATTCGTACCAGGACAAACGCAATTTCGCACGCGGATGTCAGAGCACAATCTCCATGATATTCACGAGTTCGTCTCTGGTACTGTACTTAAGGCTTGTTCTTCACTGCGAATTGATTCCAGTTGTTAAATGACACCCGTTCAGACTCCCACAAGCAGTGTTGTAGGTGCGTTCTGGATATAGATCCTCACAGGATCTGCAGCCTCGTTTCTGCATTTTCTCGCGGTGATTGACAAGCAATAGCTCTAACTCCGCTGTGCCCATGAGAGATGGCACAAGGTTCAGGCACACGCTGGCCCTGACACAAAGACCGGGGCCATGTCAGACTACCTCCAGCCTGCCTCCCTCCTTCATCGTGTTGTTGACTCGCTCACATGTCAAAAAAGACTTCGCTTTTGTTGATTGGGGCTTTGGGTAAAGTCTGTTTTATTATCCGGAAAACCCGTTGCTCATGAGTTTTTGTAGGATTCATCGGCGGAACCCTTCTCACCTCCCTCCTTTCACGAGAGGATAGAGACCGCTTCGATATCACTGTGCTGATTCGCGGTGAAGAACGTGCCGCATTGATTCGGGAGAAGCTAGGGCTGAAGACTGTGGTTGCTGATCTATCAGACCGTGATTTTGTCAGTGCAGCTGCCGAGGAGGCTGATGGTACAATTTCAAAATATTCAAGATGACACTTCATCTGACCTTGCGTTTGTTGAACGATAGTCGTGATCAATACTGCGAACTCAGATCACCCGGCAGGCGCTAAGGCGATCATTGAAGGCTTGACGAAGCGCAAAGCTAGGACAGGGAAGACTGGAATTTATATTCACGTAAGTCACTCCAGCGCAATCGGTGTATCGTTTCTGCTGACCAGAATTTCTCAAGTCGTCTGGAACTGGCGCTCTCACAGACAATGCAAAAGGAGAATATAAGTCTGAGAAAGTTTACGATGACGAGCATGTTGAAGACATTCAGGCCATCCCCGCGGACTACGTCCATCGATCCTGCGATACCGTCATCAGCTCTGCGGGAGCGGCGGGTGACATTCGGTCCCACATTGTCATGCCCCCCTTGATCTGTGAATATCCGACTCCTCTTGATTATGTATTCATCTGACTCAATTCGGTAGATGGCCGTGGAGTAAGTTCCCCTTCAGCTTAACGAACGAAATACACATTCAAAGCTTTCTTCGTCTCGCAGACCGGACCGTTCCATCGCACATCTGTTCAAATACCGGCCTTGATTCGCAGTGCCCTTAAGCTCAAGCAGGCCTGCTACTATGGGAAAGGCCTTACTTGGTGGAACGGTGTCCACGTTCAAGATCTCACAGATCTATATCTGATTCTTCTCAATGACGCGTTATCAGCCAACCCCAAGGCTCCACACGGAGCAGACGGCTTTTACTTCTGTCCGACTGATAGGTTAGTGGAAAGATATCACTTGTTTCCATAGGCTTGTATTGATGTCAATTTTTGGAATAGCTTTGAATGGAAACAGCTTGCACACGAAATTGGTACTCGCCTTCATGGAGAAGGCGCAATTGTCACTGCAGAAACCAGGCAGTTTGCCTCTGAGGAGGTAGAGGACGCGTTGGGAACCTGGGCCGCCTTTGCCTATGGTTCAAACTGTATGTTTGATGTTTCCAGCTCTCCATATATCTCAAACCATTCCTTCTTCAGCTCGTTCCAAAGCCATCAAAGCTTATAGGCTCGGTTGGAAGCCTGTTCATGGTGATAAAATTGATGGTTTGTTTGAGTCCATCATCCCCGAGTACCGTGCTGTTTTGGAAGAAGGAAAAGACCAGGCACCGATCGTTCACTTCGATGAGATGTACGCATTAAATAAGAAATAGCCCTGTGTGTTATTAATTTACCACCGACTCAATTGTATTCGCTCTACTGGTTAAAATCTTGGTGAAGTTTAAACCATCTGACAGCTGCATGGGCGCCACGGGACTTGGTTCTTGTACGGACAATAACTGTATATATTTCTGGGTAGAAACCGAATACAAGACTCGTACCAGAGTGGAAACGGATATTTATATACTTCTCCAGACCTCCGTAACCACTGACAAAGTGATTTATGTGATCGACACTGGAAAAGTGGAAGAAAATCAGTTTGATTCCTGTTGTTCAATCAAAAATCCGATGTCGACTTCACCAGAGACACTTCATACCAGACAGTACAACGAGCTATGTCCTGTGCCTTCGGCACAGGTACATAGCTCGTTGGGGGCTTGCCCCTAAACCCCGACTGCATTCCGGCCCCAACCTCGCAAGCTCGGTTAGGGCCTTGTCAGCCACCTCAATGCTTAATCCCAGCCCCAACCTTGCAAGCTTGGTTAGGGCCTTGTGTTCAAATTTGGCACAGGTATGTAGCTTGTTGGGGGCTTGCCCCCAAACCCCAACTGCATCCTGGCCTCAACCTTGCAAGCTCGGTTAGGGCCTTGTCAGCCACCTCAATGCTTAATCCTAGCCCCAACCTCGCAAGCTTGGTTAGGGCCTTGTGTTCAAAATTCAATGCTTAATTCCAGCCCCAACCTTGCAAGCTTGGTTAGGGCCTTGTGTTCAAAACTTAATTCTTAATCTTCAAGACCCAAATTCAACAACTTAATGTTCTCTTATCATATAAGGAGTATATCAGACAGAAACTATATAAGCCAATACTGCAATGTCCTAATTTAAAAATACAAAATCTAGCTAGATACATTAGAAGAGGTTAGTAATAAGATGTTATCATATTCCAAGATATACACTTACATTTATCCATTCGTCAATCATTACATTTGTCCATTTTTCCATCATCAGATGCTAAAATTTATAGAAGTTAGTAATCAAAAGTGAGTTTAACTAAAGTGAGACTTACATTTGCAAACCATTCAGGATTTCTTGATAGACTATATTTGCTGTTGTCCTTGTTGTATTTTCTGGTGGCAAAATCACCTTGATATGATTTCCAGATGTACACCTAGACAGTGCCACATGAAGTTGTCCAGGTGTAAACACAGGTGATCAAAGATCCAATCCAACTTGTTTGACTGATTGACCTTGGGATTTGTTGATAGTCATAGCAAAGGCTAATTGAACTGGGAATTGTTGTCTGTGCAATGGAATAGGCAAATCTTCTTCAGAGGCATCAATGTTAATCCTTGGAATCATAACCACTGTTCCTCCAAACTTGGCATCTCCACTGATGATCCGGCATGTGAGGACCCTGGTGTTGATATGAGTAACAATCATTCTTGTCTCATTGCAAAGTCCTTGAGTTGTATCCAAATTCCTGAGGAGCATGACAGGAACACCAACCTTAAGAGCCAGTCTAGCCAAAGGCAAACTACTGGCTCTCAAAGAGTTGAGATATTCCATAGGATATAGGCCATCAATATTTCCATCATCAGATTTGACAGAATCAGCACTCTCTAGCTCCTCAGCCATAGCCATATGTCTGAGTCTCTGTTGCTTTTCTAACACTGCTAGAAGATTTCTAGCATTAGGAACTGGTAAAGGTAGCCACACGGAATTTTGTAAAGGAGCATTACTAAGTGCAGAAGCAGAAAGAGGTGGCACTATTTGAGGCAAAGGGTTTTGTAGTGGAGCATTCCATCCTTCAGGCAAATGAGTTTCTAGAATGGCCACAGCAGGCTGAATGACTGGAGCAAGAGCAAGCAAAGGTGGCATTAATCTAGCTCTCTGTGCAGGGAGAGGTAGTGGTGGCACCAATCTAGGCATAGGATTTTATAATGGAGCATTCCATCCTTCAGGCAAATGAGTTTCAGAAATAGCTACAGCTGGCTGAGCAGGCATTATTCTAGGCTCCTGTGCAGGAGCAGGTAGAGGTGTCACTATTCTAGGTCTCTGTCCAGGAAGAGGTAGTGGTGGCACTGTTCTAGGCACAGGATTTTGTAAAGGAGTATTCCATCCTTCAGGCAAAACAGATTCAGGAATAGCTATAGCTGGCAGAGCAGGCATTATTCTAGGCTCCTGTGCAGGAGCAGGTAGAGGTGCCACTCTTCTAGTTCTCTGTGCAGGAAGAAGTAGTGGTGGCACCAATCTAGGCACACAATTTTGTAATGGAGCATTCCATCCTTCAGGCAGATGGGTTTCAGGAATGACTATAGAAAATGGATCATCAACAGCAAGAGGCTGTCTAATAGGCCTTCCTGTAGAGCTAGAAGCACTGGCTATAGCTTGGTTATTAACCCCAGGTCTCATCCACCCAGTTCTCATGTTTTCTCCAGGTCCAAAGTAAAGTGGTGGTATAACCACAGTATTGATCTGTTCTTCAGATCTTCTGTTTGCACAACAATCATCAGGATCAGTCATTTGTAATTGTTGAAGTCTCCTATAACTTCTAGTTTGTCTCCTTTGGCTGTCAGGAGTAGTAGGTAGTTGATTTCCATTGGAAGGTTGCCTGAAATATCAATGTTTCAGCATTTCATAGCCCAAAATCAATATAAATCATTTACATGATGTATATCAATAGCTCAAGGATCACTAATGAATTGCCATAAATGTGTGTCAATGAATGTATAAGCTAATATACATACATTCTTTGTGTGGCCTTCCTTCCACAACTTTGGGACTGTGGGAAGTTTGGTCATGTATCAAGAAACACATGAGGTGTGAAAAACAGTGTCCACTAAATCATGTTTGGCCATTTCTGAACACACAGACTATGTGATACCCTGGAAGTGGTGCCAAATGATAGGATGAACATTATATAGTTGTCTAATATACACAGAATTTATATAGAATAAAGGCTTTGAGGCTACAGCACAAAAACAGCAAGACATTACATAACCTGCTGACCAATTTTATGTAATCTTAGTCAGAAATGCAGTAGCTAGCTTTTGGTTGCTCCATTATTAGAGCCATCAAATTTCCCACAAAACAGTCACCCCATTCTTTATTAGATTGATGAAAAATGTCGATGGTCCACATTGTAGCCAGGACAATTGTCACTGTTTGGCATTAGATTTTTTGAGATCTGACACATCCCTCCTCATATCTGGCTTGGACAAGGAGCTCAAGATTGATAGCTCCTCTGAGGAGTCAACACCTTCTATGGGCACAGCCTCTTGAGAGGTGCCTTCAGTACTTCCAAGTCCTCCCAGAGTGGCCATGTTCAACCCACCTGACAAGATGGCACTAAGTGAGGCTGCAGTCAATGCTGCAGCCTCCAAACCCCTGGCAATCAAGACAGTTACACCTGTCAAAGTTGCCCTCACTACTACAGGCCAGTGCTGTAATAGAAAGGTGGGATGACATTAATAGACTGGATACAAGGGGTTTCATGAAAGCAAGCAGCACTTGTTGGAATCAAACCAACAACCCCTTGAGTATGCACCCCATTATGATGCTCTAACTACTAAGCTAAAGTGCTTGTGCTCACTTTTAGACTCAGAGGCCCAAGTACTTCACCCACAGGGAAGCCCAAGCCTCTAAATCTGAGATCAACATACTGGACACCCTTATACTGACTTTAGACTGGAGACTAAGTACTTTACTTCCTGGGAAGCCTGAGCAACTAAATCTAAGTATAGTCATAAGCAATGCACCAGCAGGGCAGAGTATCAGAGTGCTCAGCATTGTATAAGACAACCAAAAGTTTGGGTCTTCTGACACAATGAACTAGCTAGCACACATAGTATGATATTTTAATATGAATTTTTGATTGGTTTGTTAAGTGGTCCAATGACTCTTTACTGAAGTATCAATAAGATTGGCCTAAGGTCTCCACACTTTGGGGAGCCAGAGCTGCACTCTATCTAACCTGCCTTTCCTCCTCCTATCCTCTCCTCTTTTATATCCCTTCACCTGTGCACAGACCATTTGCCTGAGCCTTGATTATCAATGCTATGGAATTGTTTTGATTTTCTTCATTGGACATCATGCAGGTCATGCTCTGAGTGATCCCATCATCTTATTTAACTTTCTGATCCACAACTTATCCTGTCCATGGATTTTTACCTCCCTTCTTTTTTATTCTCCTGCTTTCCTCTTGTTTTTCTATGCTACTTCCTCTCTTCCTTCTCCTACACCTTCCTCTTTCCTTTTGGACATGTTCCTGCTGACTTTTGGTTACTTTGGCCCCAGTTCTGGATAATTTGGCTCTACATTTTTGGTTCCACAACACCACCTCAATCAAAACCTTATTTGCTGACTTTGGTGATTTCCTCCTCTCTGCTTTCCTTCTCCCTTCTCTCCATGTGCTAGAGTAAGTAAAGATAAAAAGGGAATCGAAACAATAGAAATAAAGGCTTATCGAGAGTCATTAAGGTTTTTGGGGACTTTAACGGTGAGCAGGGCAGGTAGGTGTAAACAGTGTTTTCTAGTCTTCTTCAGCATTGTCCAATGATTTGTCAGGATTAAGGGAGTCTTCGTCATTGAGTAAGTTGGTTTCTTCTAACATTCTTAAACGGTCAGTATCAATGTTGAAGGCGTTGGTAGGGAGAGGGATGTGTTTGCGGGCAAAATAAGGGACTAGGTGAAAGGTGGCTACCAGTTGGTGGAGCATGGATCCATCCAGTTTGCAGAGAATGTAAGCGCCTCCACAGTTACATGAGATCACCACTAGCGGTCCTAAGTATTGAGGTCGCATCTCTTCTTGTTATGGGTGACTTCAATGCGCATATTCCTCATCAACACTAGGTCTCCTTGTTTGAAGTCGTAGTCTCAAATGGTAGCAGCATGCTCTTGTTTGAAATGGAGAGCTGCTAGCCGGTGGGCGGTAAGGACTGTATCATGTAAGCAGTCGAGATCAGCTTGTCTGCGTTGGAGGTCGATAGCACGTTGGGCAATGAGGTCGGTAGTCGTTAACAAGGAATCGGGAGGTGGCTGGAGGTAGGTCACTTCTACGATGTCGGTGGGGAATAGGGGATGAGTACCGGTAGCGGCGTAGTAAGGGGAGCAACCCATGTGGTGGCAGACGGTAACACGTTCCAACCAGAAGACAGAGTAAGCGGCTGAGCTCCACTTGGACTGGTCTCCATTAACGGCTTTGAAGAGGGCTTGTCTAACGTCGAAGTGAGGTTGTTTGGCAATACCGTTGGTGCATTTGTTGTAACTGGATATGCGAATGTGGTTGATGTGGTACTTCTTGGTGAGGTAAGCGACAGCTTTAATGATGGGGGGACTGTTATCAGTAATGATCTTGTTAAGGGCACCCCAGCAGCAGATGATGTCCTCAAAGAGCCACTTAGCGATAGCGTCAGTATTTTCATGAGCGAGCATGTGGAATTTGGGACAGTGGATTAGCAAACAACGTCCTTGGATGATATTTTTGAACTTGTTTGAAGGCGGCATGAACATGGTGTCGATATAGATTTTGCTGAAGAGCGCGGCGGGGGTAGCGACGGTAGGCGGTATGAGGACTTTAGTCGTTTGGTGGACTTGACAGATGTGGCATGAGCGAATGTACCAGATGATATTGGCCGCTACCTGTGGCCACCAAAAGCGCTCCAGCAGGGCGGCTCTTGTAGTGAACAGACCGCAATGTCCAAGGTTGTCGTGCATAGCATGCAGGATGCGAAGTCATGAGTTGGCCGGTATGAAGAGCTTATGCTCACCATTACAATTGCATTGCCAAAGCTTGCCATTAGCAAGGAAGAAACCGCTAGCGTAGTGAAGGAAAGTAGCAAGGGCCTTGTTGTTAAGGCCTGGCGGTTGCTTGAAGTTGGTAAGCCACTGCTTGACGAGTTGAACTCTTTTGTCGCCAGCAAGGGCCTTGGGTGAGCAAGGAACGTTGTTGTAGGAAAGGGGGTCGGTAACGGGTGGAGTTGAGACTTCGGTAAGAGGAATGGTATCGTTAACGAATGTTGCTAGAGTCGGACGGTAATGGTCAAGTGGGGGTAAACAAGGGACGGTAGAGGCTGAGCGGGCAAGGGTGGTCGGTAACTGAACATGGCGCATGAATACGTGCATACGATCGACCAAATCTTCGAAGATGTTGTTGTCAGTATTGTCTGGGGGAGGGTCAGTAGGCTGTAACGGTCATTGCAAAAGTCCGTCGGGTCCATGGAAGGTTCCTTTAACATGTATGAGCTCAAAGTGGAACATAAGGATGGCCATGATCCAGCAGTTCATACTAGCTGAAGGCTGAATGTCAGGGTTCTGCAGCATACCTTTGATGTAGTGAGCGTCGACTTCAACAATGAGGTTCCTAACGCCTAGGAGGTACATGCGTAGTGCCTGCAAGGCCTGGTACAAACTGTAAAGCTCGAGCTTGGGTTGACTGAAGCGAGCTTCTCGTTTGTTAAGGGTGATGGAACCGAAACGGTTATAACGATGTTGCTTGCAATTGTTGGTTGTGCACTGGCAAAGGTAGAAACCAACTGCTATGTAGGAAGTGTCGACTGCTAAGATAACGGGATCGTCAGATTTGTAGTCGATAGGTATGAGGGGTTTAGTGTCATGTAAGGCCTTGACGAGGTCTTTCTGGGCGTTAAGCTGATTGGGTCCAAATTCGAAGGGAACTCCAGTATGGGTGAGCTTTGTTAGGTGATGAGTGCAATGGGCAGAGTTCTTAACAAACATCTGGAAGACTCTAACGGTACCTAGGAAGGTGCGAACTTTGGTTAACAACTGGCAAGGGCCCCAGCAGTCCATAGCGCTAAGCAGTTTTTGTCAGGGACTCAGCTGTTAGGAGTGCAAACATGGCCAAGGATCTTAAAGGTAGGCACACAAAGGACTAGGTTATGGCTGGAGAAAGTACCACCACAGTACTTCATCCACTGAAGGACATGGTTCAGGAGTTCAAAGAACTCCCAAAGCGCTAAACAAATGTTGGGATTGTCAGGATGCTTAGCGGGTGTGCTGTTAACAAGTTTCCAGTCCTTCGGGCCTTTAACGCCAACGTTGTCAATGAAGCTGAGAGTGTTATGGGGGATCTTGGGCTGGAGGATATGGGTGACGTTGTTGTGGAAGATGGGCACAGCGTTAGTCCATCCCATCGGTAGCGTTACTAAATGGAGGGCACCAAACGGTGTCTGGAAAGTCGTTAAGTTGCGGGAAGTGGGATCGATAAGGCGTTTGTTGTAGCCAACGTAGAGGTCAAGGGTAGCGCCGCAAATGCAGCCAGCGAAGGATTTGGCAACATGGTCAAGGAAAGGGGGAACGCCAGAGTAGCAGATTGTGACTTGGTTTAATGGCTCGAGACTGTGGACTAAACAAAGTTTACCATTTTTCTTCAAGACACAAAACCAGCGGGACCAGTAAGCGGAGTTTGAAGGCTTGTAAATGCCTGCTTGAATCTTGCTATGGATGATTTTGCAGATCTCCTTTTTGAGACTGGGCAGTATTGGTCGGTTGTGCTGAACCCAAGGAACGTGAGGGATGGTCTGTATGCGAATGGGAGGGAAGAAGTCGGGTCGCAGGCTACCTCTTTTGGAGTCTTCCCAAGCGAATGCATTTTGTTGCTTAGTGACAAGGTCCACAAGTATGTTAAGCTCATCTTGGGTAAGAAAGCCAGTATTGTGTTCCTTAACAAAAGTCGCTTTGCGGTCTTTGGTAAAGTGAGGAGTTGGTAGGAAAGGAAGGGGATTAGGATTGAGCTTGGGTATGTTCGCTAAGGGGTTGCCAAGGATATGTTGTTCGATGCAGAAGTCTTCACTAACATGGCTAGCAATGGGCTTGGTCTTCAATACGACAGGCTTGTATTTCTTCTTGACTTGGACTCCTTTGTGTGTTGGCTTGGCGGCAGCGTAAATGGCTGGGAAGGGAATGTTAATGTAAATGGGGGCTGAGATGGTATCAAGCATGCCAGATGCTTGGCCAAGAATAGAGGGATCGGAGAGACTAGTGGAAACAAAATAAGAGCATGGTGGGATAACGGTCTTGGAAAGGTTGCTAGCGGTTGCATACAAATAGGCAAGAGAGAGATTGTTGGAAACTGTTTTTGGGTTTTCTAGTATTTTGGAATCAAGTGGGGTATGCGATTGCACTATAACGGAGTGCTTTTGGTGGTCGTAGTCAAGGATGGCCGCTAAGTCTTCCTCAGAGTCGCTAACCGTGGGGATGGTGGCGAAAGCAACAGGGCAGTCCAGCGCTATACTTGGGCTGAACCTTCTGTTGCTTATGCTGACTGCGGGGAAACGTAGGGATGGTGCAACAAAGGCCAGTATTGGGGTCTGTTATCGTTATTGTGGTTTCCGTTTTGCTAAGGGTGTCGATGGTACTCTTGGTTAAGACATCAAAGGGGTGACTGAGCAGGATATTGTAAGCGGGGGAGCATAGGATGTGGATCTGAAGGTACAGGGTGATACTGCCAACAGTGCACGGGACGTTACGAGCTAGACCGAGCAATTTGTCCATAGTACCATTAGTGCTCTGCATGTTCAGAATGATGCTAGGGTCATAGGTGATGCCAAGATAGTTAGCAACTTCAGCAGACATGGAGATGATCTGGGAGCCGCTATCCGCTATACATTCAATTTCTTCATGGTTATTGACCAAAAGCATGATGGACCGGATTGCCTGAGATTCCTGAGCAACCGTTAATCTAACAGGCTCCTCACCAGGCAGTAGCAACTTAATGTATGCTTCCACTGGGTCTATTGAAGTGACTTGGGCTCTAGCGGCGTTGGTAAGTGGAGGGTCGGTAGTGGGAGTGTCATTAAGGGAAAATGAGGGCAGAGCGTCATCAATGATATCAGTAGACTCTTGGAAGGTGGTGACGTTAGGAGGTGCGGTCCGTTTAGGTGTAACAGCGTTTCTGAACTGGTTTTGATGTCGTTAGAGAGGGAACAGAGTTTGCCAACAGAGACGGTAAGCTTGGTCTGAAGAACCTGGTCAAATACCTGTTTGGACTGCTCAATGTTGTAGATGGGGGCCGTACTTCGGTAAGCAGCATCAGGGCATTTGTCTGGAGCACCAAAGTTCTGATTGGTTGGAGGCTGATAGCGAGACGAGATGCTGGAATAAGGGTGAACTGGGGGATCGACTGTGGGAACGTGGTTAATGACTGGCAGCTCAGGGGCTTTAGCAATACCGGTTGCGGAGGCAGAGGCAGGATGTTCATTAGTGACGGGGGTACTAGCATGGACTGAGCATTTGTTGGCGACAGGAGGACTGGTGGAAGGGCTGGTGGGAACGGTTTGTTCGTTAACGGCGGGAGAACTGGTAGCGGCGGAGTTGTTAGTGGCTTTAGGGGGAACCAGTCAATATCCCTTAGCACAAGGGATCTTGATACCGTTGAAGACTTCTGCTGGGCGGCATAGAGTGTAAAGTTCCTGCTCTAAGGCAGCAACGCGTTCTTCCCTGGATAACGTTCCTGGGCTAGCAGTTTCTGGTTGCAAGACCTCATGAATAAATGTCTGTGACATGCCTTGGAGCTGTTCCATGTCAGGGTTAGCATTTGTGCTGAGTCGGCCGGTAAGAATCTGGTTGGGGTTGAGCCTGTGCCATTCATCGATGCGTTCGATGTAGAGCCGTTTGCCAATGTAGTTAGGGACCATAGTGCCAGATGGTAAGACAACCTTGCCTTTGTGGTTCCGACGGATTTTGCCTTGACTGATGAAGCTTTCAAGCTTAATGCAATTGCCTTGTACCATTGTGTGACCAGTTTCACTGCAGAAGTGGCAACTGTTGCTAGGAGGTCAAGAGGCATGGGACTGAGAGCTGTTGCCAGCAGTCAATGCAGCCATCTTTTCCTCCATGCATGCGAGAGCATTAACAATAGCAGCAGCGGCAATGTCGAGACTTTCCTTTTTAACAATAGTGGGTGGTACAGGGGCAGCGGTGTTAATGGCGGGGGTCTTAGTGTTAGCGGTCATTGGTTTCTTTGAAGTCATGGCGGTGTTGGTACCCTTCAGAACCCATTTGGCAGCATCAAAGACTTGATCTACCTCATAGGGGTCCTCTGGGTGATGATCGGGAAGGGTGATTTCTAAACAGCAGACAAGTTTGGACCATAACGAAGTCGGTATACCTTGCTGGAATAAACGGTGTTCCTTGTTCCGGTAGATTTTGCCTTTAGCCAGGAGCCAACGTGCCAGGCGCTGGAAGTCCCTATAGTAATCCGAGAAGTGTCCGAGAGTAGAGATGCCAGCCAAGAAAGTCTGGTTAACGAGTTGCTTGAGATCCTGAAGAGTGTAACAGGCAGATTCCTCAGCGTCAGGATATAAACAAAAGACCGCTATCTTCCATTCAGCATAGGTATGGTCGCTAAACTCTGGCAAGCCAAGCCAGGTCTCCACAGTGTCATACAATACGTAGTGAGCGGCATATTCCTTTTTCTGATTATTGTCATTAACGGCGCAGTCTGCTAAGAGATATTTGAGCTCACGGAAGTACTGGGCAAGCTCTTGAGGGCAACTCTCATCCCACTTGGGTGCGGTAGAGTCGTTGCAAGGTGGCATATGACAGGAAAGACGTGCATCGCCCATGGTGGTAGAGTTACTGGGTGTCAGTAAGGGCATAGTGGATTGAACTGGGGAATAGGGGTCTGGGGATAACAGTGGTAGTGGTGCGTCAAGGAAGTTGTCAATGTGATGGCCTGGGAAGTTCTCTAAGAGTTCAGTAACGTCGAGAAGTTCCCTGGTGGTAGCAAGTTCCTCTTTGAGGTTACAAGGTGGAGGCGTTAAAGGTGATAACGGCAATGGAGGGGGAATGTCAAAAGGAATAACTGGTAGTGAGGATTTGAGATGTAAGCGGCTTTTAGCCTGGAGGCGAGTTTCTGGTGGAATTTTGCTATAGGACTCCTTGCGGTGGGCTCCAAAATGATGTGCTGACTTGCCGCCTAGCTGCCATGCAGGAAACAACCAACAAGACCAACTAGATAGGGATAGCTAGCAAGTAGTAGCATTACGTGTGTGTGAGAGGAGTCAAGCAAAGTCCCAGAAACCTAGTAAGGAGATGTGAGGTTGGAGTCGGTAAGGAAGTGTGAGAGAGTGGTAAGAGATAATGGTGCGGCTGCTAGTGTCACTACTGAATCGTTGTGGGATGAGATATCTGTAAAGACCCAGAAGGTCGTTAAAGAATAGGAGAGGAGTTAATGGAAATATACGAGTCACTAGCCATAAGCACTAGCATTAACAAAGGCAGAGCAAGGGCACCCATATGGTGCTTAACAAAGGCGGAGCAAGGGCACCCGTATGGTGCTTAACAAAGGCAAAGCAAGGGTGCCCGTATGGTGCAGAACAAAGGAGACTGGATTGGGTAATCCCAAATCAGCCATTAATGAAGCGAGAGCAAGAACGAGATCTTAAGTGTAGTCTGAAGTGGGGACTAGACTCTGGTATGATTCAATGATGCCTAGCTACTGACAGGGCAGTATTTATAGGTATGTAAGGCAATAAAAAGGGAAACTGGGAAGAGATAGTAAGCGTAGTGGTTGCATGTGATAATGCATGTTGGGGGCCGCTATTGAATAGGAAAATTATAAATAATATGATGAAAATTGTAAGTAGATCAAGAAAGAAAAATAGTAAATGAAAATTATTTTACGATCAACCATCGGCTGCCAGTCGGGGGCTGTAGAGAGGGGGCTGGATTATCAAAGGTCAGCTGGGTTGTTAAGGGGATGGTCAGTAACGGTCAGTGTTGTTAGCAGTCGGTTGGTAGCAGTCACATGCTGAGGTCACGTGCTTGGTTTGACTTGTCGGTGTCGGGCAGCCAGCGCTGACTGGGTCATATCACCGACGCAACATCAAAACCTGCCGACCTTCCCCAAAATTCGACCACAAGTGCTTCGGACCCTTCAAAATCCTCCAGAAAGTTTTGACGCATGCCTAGCGACTCAACCCTCAAAGGACTCCACCCAGTGTTCCATGTCCGACTTCTTGAAGAATACACCCCAAACCCCTTCCCCGACCAACGACCCAAATGACCCCCACCAATCAAACTCGAAAGCGACGTCCAATACGAAGTCGACCAAATCCTCGATTCCCGGCAAGTCCACAACCAGATCCTTTACCTCGTGCATTGGAAAGGTTATGGCCCTGAGGACAACACTTGAGAACCCTGCGAGAATCTCTCTGGAGCTCCTCTGGCACTCTGGGACTTCCACCGGTGGTACCCCAGCAAGCCCTGGGACCCCCGGGACTAGAACTCACAGACGGAAGTAGTGGGCCTAACCCCCACCTCTGGATTCACTTGGGATTCAACTCCCACCAGTACCCCTAAGCCCCTTTTGCCCTTTCTCATGTGACCTCACTGAACCACAACACTCCAAGAAGCTCCAAGAAATACATTGCCAGGACCAGAGACAGTGGAGATAGTATGTACACATTCTAAAATTACAGTATAGGATGCAGTGCACAGACTCCTGGAGACAAAAAGAACAAGACAACCTTCCCCCTCACTCGACCCCCTCCCCAGCACTCCACTCCTCCTCCGGCACCCCCACCTCCTCGACTAGCATCGCCGCCTCCAGTTGAGCTGCCATGGTCGCCATGTTGTCTTTGTAGCGTGGTAGGGGCTCGCCCGCATCCACTGCCACATCCAGCCAAGTCCTGGGAGCCACCATGTTATGGCAACAATGCCCTTCCAGCACCCAACCAAGCTGCACCATACTGTGATCAACCTCTGGCAGGGCCACTCGCTGCAAATGGGACAGGCCCTCTTGGAGGGATGCGAACACCGTGGAAGACGTGTCAAGCAAGAGCTGGTGCTCCCGTGCCCAGCCTAAACAGCCCAGGTTAGTTAGCAGGGTAACTGGCATGGGGACTACTTACGCATTGCCTTGCCCTGCCCCATGGCTGCCTCCCTCAGGGCCCAGTCCCGCCTCCAGATGGACGACTCCTTCTCGACCCAGAGGGCCCCCACCTCCACCCACCACCTCTCCAGCTGATCGGGCCAGGACAATAGGAGCGCGGAGCATGCCCTGGGGACGCCGACACCTCCATCTGCTGGACTTGCTCCTGGAGACCCCTCACCTCCATGGCCCAGGAGTTCACCATTGCCATGGCCGCCACCAACTGTCTCCTTGCACCCTCCCGCTCCTCCTGGGCCCTCCACGACTCCACCTGCACCTCCCCCAACTCCCGCCGTGCCGCTTCTCGCTCCTCCCAGACCTCTTGCAACTCCGCATCTCTCTGGGCAATCTCCTCCATCAAGGCCTCCATCCGCTGATGCATAGCTGCCTCCGCCATTGAAACCTTGCCAGTGACCAGAGAAGCGGGGCCCAAAGGTCTGCCTGTCCAGGAAGAATACATGTGTGTCCTGGGGGGACCCGCCTTGGAGGAGAGAGACCTTTGCAAGTGCTTGGTAGGCCAACCCGCTGGGGAGGATGCCCGCTGCTTCCCTGAGCCAGCCCCCGACACCCTCTGTGCCTCCCATGGCGGGCCCACCTTCACCACTGCCCCGGGCCCTACACCACTGCCCCCAGACTCCCGACGGGCCCCCCACACATGCCCGGACTGTGCCCTGGACTTGGAGATTGCCACCATTTGTGCCAGGACCCACTTCGCCTGCCAGCCCTGCTCCTTCGCTATGCACGCCGCCTTCCAAAGCTGCAATACTGAGCACCTCTTGTGACGGGCGTGGCAGGCCTCACACATGGACAAGTCCCACCACAACCCTGCCTCCAGAGGCAGGAACATGCACAGCTCCCCTTGGCAAGCGCAGAGGACACACTAGAAACAACCCTGGGCTCAAGTTGAGGACTCCCAGACTAAGGGGGCTACTCACTGGACTATGCGCCTGACACCACGCCAGCGTCGGGGTACCCCGGACCCAGGCCAGTGCCCTTGCTACCTGATCTGGCATTGCCACTTCCTGCGGGACCCACGGGCCAAGAGGGACGCCCAAAACAACCTGGGAGACCGGCCGCAGCACCACCTCCTCAGGATGGGGGGGAACCTGTCAAGATGGGCCAGCCCCCAGAGTTTGCATTGACACCTCTACACCTGGATTAGCACTGGACACCCAGGGAATGCCCCCACTCACGTTGGCGGAGCATTGCCAATAGTGCGCATGCATCCCGGCATCGGTTGAAGGCCACCCAGCATGCCTTGTATAGCTCCCAGGATGCCACACAGTCATTGCTAGAAGATGGGGGAGTAGGTGAGCCGGAAGAAGAACTGGGTGAAGACATCAAAGGATGGGGAACGAGCTGTGGTGATCCCTTCCTTTTATCCCCCTCCAGAGCACTTCCTGGACAGCCGCCATACAACTTCGACTTCAATTCCAAGGACTTCTGTGCCAGCACTAACTTTGGGTTTGAATTCCCACAACACTGCCACCGTGGCCCCCATCTTGAAGGGTCTTGACACTGAAGGGGGGGTAATGTCATGACCCCGCCATCTCTGGACTCCCATACACTGCCCCAGCCCCAACACACACCTCCCCTGCACCCCTTGCACACCTCTGGGACCACCAACAACCTCTCAATGCTGCACCGGCAACACCCGCAGCCATCTCTGAACAGATCCCTGGCCATCACTGAACCCCGGCATCTCGGCTGACACGTCACCCCAAGGGCTTTCCTGTCACCAGACACATCCGGACCCCCGGCATCCTGGCCATCACATAATGTTCTGCAAAATTCCTCCTGCGAACTGTCAGCACATCACCAGGCCACCTGCTTCTGTGGCGCCGAGGGGAGCCACCATCATGCACCACAACCACCAACCTGCCCAACACAAGACTGCTGTAACCCATGCCAGCATGCCCTGACAACTATCACGACTCCGGGGCTGGGAACCAGTCCCGGGACTTAGCCAGAGGAATCAGATGCCATGGTCCCGGGCTGAAATCCTACCTGGGATTTAGTGGAAGGGTAGTACATAAACCATAGGATAGCATACGAGTCAAGTAGTTTTGATATTAACCATAGTTCTCTGTATTTCTGTGTTCTCTGTCTCTGTCTCTATCTCAATCTCAATCTATTCTCTTGTCTCTCTCTCTCTCTCTCTCTCTTGTCTTGTCTCTTGTCTCTCATCTCTGTGCCTTGCATTTCCATTCCATGACTCGTCTCTCTGTTCCATATCATCTCTCTATTTCCCTATCTCTTGTTCCATACCTCTTTCTCTCTACCTCTACTTCCTATTCTGTCTCCCTTTTTGTTCCCCAATTTCCTGACCAACCCATCCCCACCCACTTCGTACCTACTCCTACCGCTTCCAAACCTACTCCCATTTCCCAATCTGTACCACCCCCCGTTCCCCGTTCCCTGTTCCCCCTTCACTATGACCCTCCCCTACCCTCTGCACTTGTGCTCCTCTACCCAGAGCACTCTCGACCTTGCACACATTACTACTTGTACTCCAAAGCATCCAGACTTTGCCCTGGACCACTCGTAGCTGTACTGGAGCTTCTGCAAAGCCCCAGACCTGTACTTAGCCTCCCGAGCTCACCTAATAAGGACTCGCCAGTGTAGCTGAGCCCCCATTGTCAGCGGGACCTGACAGTGCTAGTGTTAATGAAGGCTTGACTAGGGCACTCGTATAGTGCTTAACAAAGGCAAAACAAAGGTGCCCATATGCCATGTAACAAAGGTGACAAGGGCTAAGTTTAATGATACTATTAAGCTGAGCAAGCAAACAAAGGGAGACTGGACTGGGTAAACCCAAATCAGTTGGTAACAAAACAGAAGCAAGAAAGACATTGGAAGCATAGTCTCAAGCGGGGGCCAGGCTCTGGTACAATTTGATGATGATTAACTACTGACAGGGCAGTATTTAATGTAGCAAAAGGGGAAACTGGTAAGAGAGTAAGTGTAGCAGTTGCATGTGATAGTGCATGTTGGGGGCCAGTATTGAATAGGAAAATTGTAAGTAATATGAGAAAATTGTAAGTAGATCAAGAAAGAAAATTGTAAGAGAAAATTGTAAATGAAAATAAATTTACGATTGTTTGGGTCGTTGGTAACATGGTTATGATCAATTGTTGGTTGCTGGTTGGGGCTGTAGAGGGGGCTGGATTGTCCAAGGTCAGCTCAGCCGTTAAGGCAATTGTTGGTAACTGTTGGTGTTGTTAGTGGTTGGCCAGTAGTGGTCACGTGCTGGTGTCACATGCTTCATTTGACTTGTTGGTGTTGGGCAGCTCAGTGCTGGGTTGTATCATTGGTAATGGTCAGTGTTGTTAGAGGTCAGTCAGTAGTGGTCACATGTCCATGTCATGCGCTTCATTCAATTTATTGTTGTCAGACAGCCAATGCTGGCTGGGTTATATCAATCACTCATTGATTGTGAGTGGCTCCACTATAGCAAAGATGCCAGGTTCCATTACCTGGCTAACCAACTTCAGGCTGCTATTGATGCAGCTGTAACATGACCACTGGTGGTAATGACTGCCAGTGCAACCAATCCTCCTGTAAGGCCTCATGAGTCCCTACTTGCCACTGATTCTGACTGGGAGTTAAAACAACAGGACTCTCCTAGTGACTCATTATCAGATGCAGGCTCTTGGGAGAGCTTGCTGGCCCTTCCCACATCCCCAGCTCTGGAAGCTACTGCTCCTGGAGTAGGATCTACTGTCCCACTTGGCAACATGGCACCCAGTGAGATCATGGCCAATGCTGCTGCCTCTGAACCTATGGCTCCAGCTTTAGTTCCCACAATTGCTAGTGCCTTCACTACTACAGCCAATGCTGTGGTGGAATGGTGGGACAAAATGGCTACTGAGCCAGGGGATATTGGAGAGCCAATGCATGTTGAGGGAATGTAGATTCCCTCTAGGTTGCTTTATGTCACTCAATTGTATGAGTGGCTTACTGTAATCATAGTGTAGGATTGTTGATCCCACTATTATTGTTGCTATTGTTGGGTTAATTTCCCAGAGCTTACACTCCAGGTGGGATGCTAGTTCCCACCCCAAAATTGTTCATCATTATTGTGTTAACTCACTACTGCAAAGGAACTTCTTGAGGTTAACAAACTTCTAGAGAACTTCCCAGGCTATCACATTGACAACTTCCTTAACACACTCTTACTGCCATTAACCCCAGATCCCTATTCCCCCATCCTATCCATGACATCCTTACTGACAGTCACTAACAAAATCACTATGGGTGATGCTTGTCTTTCCTGCCACATGCCACCCTGTAGCAACTCTAAATGGGACAAAGGTTGTCCTTGAGAGATTGCCCAGTATTTCCATGAGCTCAAATATCTCTTAGCAGACTGCGCTGTTAACAACAATAATCAGAAAAAGGAATATGCTGCTTGATATGTGTCCTATGATACTGTGAAGACCTGGCTTGGCTTGCTAGAGTTTAGCAACCATATCTATGCCAAGTGGAAAGTAGCAGTCTTCCATTTATATCCTGGAGCTGAGGAATCTGCTCATTACACACTCCAGGACCTTGAATGGCTTGTAAACCAGACATTCTCTACTGGCATCACTACACTTGGACACTTCTTTGACTACTATAGGGACTTCCAGCAACTGGCACATTGGCTCCTAGCCAAAGGCAAGATATATTAAAACAAGGAATGCCATTTATTCCAGCAAGGCATACTGACATTGTTATGGCCCAAATTCATCCACCATTTAGAGATCTCCCTTCCCAATTATCACCCAGAGGACTCCTATGCAGTAAATCAAGTCTTTGAAGCTAGCAAATGGGTTCTGAAGGGTACCAACACCACCATGACTTCCAAGAAACCAACAACCACTAGTGCTAAAACCTCTGTCATTAATGCCCCTATTCCTACAACTGACCACTATTGTTAAAAAGGAACCCCTAGACATCACTGCAGCCACTATCATTAATGCCCTGGAATGCATGGAGAAAAAGATGGAAGTGGTATTGACTGCCAGTAACAGCACTCAGTCCCATACTGCTTGGCTTCCTAGTGACAGCTGTCATTTCTGTGGTTAAACTGGTCATATCATAGTATGCAGTAATTGCACTAAGCTAGAAAGCTTTATTGGTCAAGGCAAAATCCATCAGAATCACAAAGGAAAGGTTGTCTTACTGTCTGGCACTATGATACCAAACTACATCAGCAAATGGCTATATATGGAATACATCAACAAATGGCACAGGCTGAGTCCCCCCCAGCTCTTTACCAGTGATGCGCTGAGCTGCTGTGCAGGAAACAACCAACAAGACTAGCCAGACAGGGTAGCTAGCAAGTAGTAGCATTATGTGTGTGTGAGAGAGGAGTTAAGCAAAGTCCCAGAAACCCATTAAGGTGGTGTGAAATTGGAATTGGTAAGGAGGTGGAAGTAAACAGCAAGAAGTAGTGATATGGCTGTTAGTGTCACTATCAATTCATAGTGGTGAAAGAGATCTGTGAAGTCAAAGACCCAGAAGGTTGTTAAGGTGCAAAGGTGAAGTTAACAGAAATATACAAGTTGCTAGCCATAGGTGCTAGCATTAACAAAGATGAAGCTAGGGTGCCCATATGGCACTTTAATGAAGGCAGCAAGTGTTAAGTTTAACTGACTTGCTGCCTAGCTGCTATGCAGGGACTAGCCAGATAGGGTAGCTAGCAAGTAGTAGCATTGCATGTGTGTGAGAGGAGTCAAGCAAAGTCCCAAAAACCCATTAAAGGGGTGTGAGGTCAGAGTCAGTAAGGAGGTGGAAATGGTAACAATACAGCCATTAGTCTCACGACTGAATTGCAGCAGTGGAGGAGACAAGTTGTGAGCCACAAGTACAAAGGCATAACTAGGGCACCCATATAGTGCTTAGCAAAGGCAAAACTAGGGTGCCTATATGGCACTTAAGAAAGACAACAAGTGTTTAGTTTAACAATACTGTTAAGCTTATAGACAAGTGAGAGGAGACTGGACTGGGTAAATGCAAATCAGCCGGTAGCAAAGCAAGAGCAAAAAGAGATCTGAAGTGTGGTCTGAAGCAGGAACTAAACTCTGGTATGATTCAATGATGATTAGCTACTGACAGGGCAGTGTTTATAGGTATGTAAGGTAGCAAAAGAGGAAACTGGTAAGAGATAGTAAGTGTAGCAGTCACATGTGATAACACATGATGGGGGCTGCTATTGAATAGGAAAATTGTGGAGTAATATGAGAAAATTGTAAGTAAAAAAAAGAGAAGGAAAATAAATTTATGATTGGTAGATCATTGGTAACACAGTTATGATTGATTGTCAGCTGCTGGTCAGGGGCCATAGGAGGGCTGGATTGTCCAAGGTTGGCACAGTTGTTAAGACAATTTTTGGTAATGGTCATTGTTGTTAGGGGTTGGTTGGTAGCAGTCATGTGTCTGTGTCACATGCTTCATTTGATTTATTGTTGTTGGACAGCCAGTGCTGACTGGCATGCATGAATGTATCAAACAATATTGGCTGCTACCCAGGCCACCAAAAGCATTCCAACAGGGCAGCTCTTATAGCAAATAGACTGTGATGTCCAAGGTCATCATGCATAGCATGTAGAATGTGAAGTTGAGAGATAATTGGTATGAAGAGCTTGTGTTTGCCATTATGGTTGCATTGCCAAAGTTTACCATTAGCAAGGAAGAAACCACTAGCATAACAAAGGAAGGTGGCAAGGGCTTTGTTGTCAAGTCCTTGTAGTTGCTTGAAGTTGGTAAGCCACTGCTTATGAGTTGGATTCTTTTGTTGCCAGCAAGGGCTTTGGGAGAACAAGGGACATTGTTGTATGAAAGGAGGTCAGTAATGGCAGGAGTTGAGACTGTGGTAAGAGGAACAGTATCATTAACAAATGTCAATAGAGTTGGGAGGTAATGGGCGTATGGGGGTAAACAAGGGGTGGTAGATGTGGAATGAGCTAGGAGTTGGTAACTGAACATGGTGCATGAATCTGTGCATATGATCAACACAGTCTTCAAAGATTTTGTTGTTGGTATTGTCCAGGGGAAGGTTGGTAGGCTGTAATGGTCATTGCAAAAGTCCATTGGGTCCATGGAAAGTTCCTTTAATATGTACAAGTTTGAAGTGGAACATAAGAATGCCCATGATCCAGCGGTTCATACCAGTGGAGGGCTGTATGTTGGGGTTCTGCAGCATACCCTTGATGTAATGCACATCAACTTCAATAATCAGGTTCCTAACACCAAGGAGGTACTGTAGTACTTGGCTAAAGCAAAATACTGTAGTTCTGGGGCTTGGTAGTTAATCATGCTAAACCATTCTAAATGAACTGAGTTTTGTATTGAAGTATGTAGTAGTTTCCTGACTATAAGTCCAAAAACTAAAGTAGAGGTTTCTCAATGAAATCCAGCCTAAGTGATTCACTCCCTGGGAACCACCAAGCCTTTATCCACTAATTGCCTGTTGATTTTAACCTGTTTCTACTCTATTTATACTGTTGGGGTGCACAGACCATCTTTTCATGTGACTGGAGAATTCTAAAAGTATAGTATTGTATTCCTTTTCCCATTGAATTCCCTTGAAACATTGCCTATTTTCTGTCCATCCGCCATGTGCCATCACCAATAAGTCAATTGCTAACCCCTTCCTGCATAGAACATGACAGACTCTTGAAGTATTTCCGGAGTTCTGTTATTTTCATAAAACATTCATGCTCTGATGAGGGAACCTAACATCAGTCCTTTCTGTTGCCTGCACCTGCCCAGGACCTGATATTCTGTCCCCTCTCCCTATCCCTTCATATTTCATGACTTTTGATGCTTCTGGGGCTTGCCTGACAAGTCTTAGAGTCACCTCATTCTGGAGTTCTTCCACTTCCAGGAAAACATTCATGTTCTTGGAAGGACATGAATGTACTTGTTCTGGCTGTTTGAAACAGGATAGGAACCAATTCATCTGATGCCCTCCTTCCTAAACATTTATATTTCCATGTAGTCTGATGTCCTGACTTTCTCCTGAGCCAGCCTTTTCCCTTCTGTCTTCTAGAGTATATGTTTCTGAAATACCAAGTACTCTCCTGAACTTAGAACTTCCCCAATGCTTCCAAGTCTTTCCATATTGTTTTCCATTTATTCTAAAACGCTCCTAGCTCATTATTCACTATCCCAACATTCCTGTGGCACAATGAAACTTCCCCTTTTGGATATCCTTCCCCATGGGTCTTTCCCCTAGTCAGAATCATTCCTAAAATTCTTTCTCTCTGTTCCAGAATATTCCACTTCATTCCTGAGGTCCCCTCTTTCCTTCTTTGCCCTATTTCAATGATTTCATATCCCAGACCTTCCTATTTTTTTATTCCATGGAGTAAGATGTCAGATTCCTTGATTATCTCTTGATTAGAGTTATCTGGCAGAGATCTGCTATGTCCACCATTCCAGCAATAATAATTGATATTTAATGCCCATTTTTCGTCCCCCTACTTGTCAGAATACTCTATTATTTTATTGGCCCTTCAGCAATGTGAATTATTTAGGTGTTCCCATGTTTTCTAGGTTTCTGGGGAGTTGTCTGCCTGTTTGGTGACTTGGTTAAATGGTTCTAGACTGTGGACTAAGCAAAGTTTACTGTTATTCTTCAAGACACAAAACCAGTGGGACTGGTAAGCAGAGTTTGAGGGTTTGTAAATGCCAGCTTGGATCTTGCTACAGATGATTTTGCAGATTTCTTTCTCAAGGCCTGGTGGTATTGGTCAGTTATGTTGAACCCAAGGGATGTGAGGGATTGTCAGTATACAAACTGGAGGGAAGAAGTTGGGCTGTAGGCTACCTCTTTTGGAGTCTTCCCAAGAAAAGGTGTTTTGTTGCTTAGCAACAAGGTCCATGAGTACATTAAGCTCATCTTGGGTAAGAAAGCCAGTATTGTGTTTCTTAACAAATGTTGCTTTGAAAAGGTGGCTGAGCAAAATATCATAAGCAGGGGGAGTGGAGAATGTGAATCTGAAGGTATAGCATGATGCCACCAGCAGTGCAGGGAATGTTACAAGCTATACCAAGGGATTTGTTCATAGTATTATTAATGCTCTGCATGTTCAGGATAATGCTAGGGTTGTAGGAGATACTGAGATAGTTAGCAACTTCAGTGGACATAGAGATAATCTGGGAGCTGCTATCCACTATGCACTTGATTTCTTTGTGGTTATTGACCAGGAGCATGATAGACCAAATTGTCTGGCAACTGTTAGTGTTACTGGCTCTTCACCAGGCAGCAATGACTTGATGTATGCTTCAACAGAATCTATCAAGGTGACTTGGGCTTTGGCAGCATTGGTAAGCAGAGAGTTGGTACCAGGGGTGTTATTAAGGGCAAAGAAGGGCAGGGCATTGTCAAAAACATTGGTAGATTCCTGGAGGGCAGTAACATTAGGAGGCATGGTTTGTTTAGGCATCACAGCATTTCTGAACTGGTTCCAGATGTTGCTAGAGAGAGAGCAGAGTGTGCCAACAGAGACAGTAAGCTTGGTCTGGAGTACCCAGTCAAACACCTGCTTGGACTGTTCAATATTGTAGATGGGAGCCATACTTCAGTAAGCAGCATCAGTGCATTTGTCTAGTGTGCCAAAGTCTTGGTTGGTTGGGGGCTGATAACAAGATGAGATACTGGAATAAGAGTGGACAGGGAGATCAACTGTGAGAATGTTATTAGCAACAGGAGGCTTGGGGGCTTTAGCAGTACCAGTAGCAGGGACTGGGGCAGATTGGTCATTAGCAGCAGAGGCACTGGAAGGGGCAGCATTGTGAGTGGCTGCAGGTGGAACTTGTTGGTATCTCTTAGCACAAGGGATCTTGATCCTGTCAAAGATTTTAGCCAGGCATTGTAGAGCAAAGAGTTCCCATTCCAATGCAGCAACATGTTCTTCCCTGGATAGCATTCCTAGGTGGCCAGTATCTGGTTGCAGGACTTTGTAAATAAACATCTGGGACATGCCTTGGAGCTGTTCTGTATCAGGGTTAGTGTTAGTGCTGAGGCAACTGGTAAGAAGCTGGTTAGGGTTTGCCATTCATTGATACATTTCATGTAGAGCCATTTGCCAATGCAGTTTGGGATCATTGCACCAGATGGTAAGATGACCTTTCCTTTGTGATTCCAATGGATTTTTCTTTGACTGATGAAGCTTTCCAGTTTAGCACAATTGCCATGTACCATAGTATTACTGGTTTTGCCATAGAAGTGACAGCGGTTGCTAGAAGGTCTAGAGGTGCAAGACTAAGAGCTGTTACCAGCAGTCAATGCTGCCATCTTTTCCTCCAAGCATGCCAAGGCATTAGTGATAGCGGCTGCAGTGATGTTGAGGGGTTTCTTCTTAACAATAGTAGTCAGTATGGGGGCAGCAGTGTTAATGGCAAGGGTCTTAGCACTAGCAGTTGTCAGCTTTTTTGAAGTTGAGGTGGTGTCAGTACCATTCAGAACCCATTTGGCAGCTTCAAAGACTTGGTCTACCTTACAGGGGTCCTCTGGATGATTATTAGAAAGGGTGATTTTCAAATGGCAAGCAAGTTTGAACCATAACAAAGTTGGTATGCCTTGCTGGAATAAACAGCATTCCTCATTTTGGTAAATCTTGCCTTTGGCCAGAAGCAATGCACCAGGCAGTGGAAGTCCCTATAGTAGTCTGAAAAGTGTCCGAGAGTAGTGATGCCAGAAGAGAATGTCTGGTTAATGGGTTGCTTGAGGTCCTGGAGAGTGTAATAGGCAGATTCCTCAGCTCTAGGGTATAAACAAAAGACTGCTACTTTCCACTTGGCATATGTATGGTTGCTAAACTCTAGCAAGCCAAGCCAGGTCTCCATGGTATCATAAGACATATACTGAGTGGTGTATTCCTTTTTCTGGTTATTATTGTTAATGGCACAGTCTGCTAAGAGATATTTGAGCTCATGAATGTACTGGGCAAGCTCTCAAGGGCAACTCTCATCCCATTTAGGTGTGGTAGAGTTGTTATGGGGTGGCATATGGCAGGAAAGACAAGCATCACCCATAGTGATTTTGTTAGTGACTGTCAGTAAGGATGTCATGGATAGGATGGGGGAATAGGAATTGGGAGTTAACAGTGGTAGCAGTGCATCAAGGAAGTTGTCAATGTAATGGCCTGAGAAGTTCTCTAAGAGTTTGTTAATGTTGAGAAGTTCCCTAGCAATAACAAGTTCCTCTTCAAGGTTACAAGGCAGAGTCATTAAAGGAGTTAATGGCAATGAAGGAGGAATATCAAAAGGGATAATGGGGAGCAAAGATTTGGTAATGTGATGTAAGCAGTTTTTAGCCTGGAGGCAAGTCTCCAGTGGAATTTTGCTAATAGAACCCCTTGCAATGAGCTCCAAAATGATGTGCTGACTTGCTGAGTCAATCCAGAGCTTATGGTTGGGCCTATCATGAGTGATGACAACACCAAGCAATCCAGTGGTGGGGCCCAGATGATGCAATTTGAAGTATTGCTGCAGTTCTGAGATCACCTTGAGAATTGCAGGTCTGGATTTTGAGGCAAGGGTCATGTCATTGACATGAACTGGAATGATGATCTGTACACTCTCTTGAAGATACACATATATGCAGGGGTCAGATGTAATGCAAACAAACCCAAGCTTGAGGAAAACCTCATGCATCTGCCTGTTCCATAAGTTAGCGCCCTGTTTCAGGCCGTATATCCCTTTTTTGAGCTTAGTGCATGCCTCTCCATCCTCTGGTTTGCACTTCACCTTGGGTGGGACCTCCTCACTAAAACTCTTGGGGAACTTCATGTACAGCTCAGCATTGACAACTCCGTGCAGGAAAGCAGATGAGATGTCAACCAATTCAAGGTGCATGTCTTCCAGTGCTGCCAGGGCAAGAATAGTGCAGACAGCTACCCACTGAGCAGTTGGTGCAAAGGTTTCATCAAAATTGATACATGGACGCTGGCTGAAAATTTGATGGCTCCATCAGGGAGGTACTTCACTTTGAAAACCCATTGTGAGCCAATGGCCTTCCATCCCCCAGGAAGGTAAACAGCTCACCAGGTCCCATTGTTCCTCATCATGTTCATCTCCTTGCACATTGCTTTGTGCCACTCCACTGTGTTCTTGCTTGCCATCACCTCCTTGTACAATTGTGGGTTTGTGTCCTGGGCACCAACTTTATACACTCTTACCATGTCAGTACATAAAGCGCTGATGCCCCCAAAATCAACTCTGTTTTCCATGAAAGCATGGCCAGCTAAAAGTAGGGCCTCACCTGAATGCATGTTCAGGGCTAGGTCTGCCTCCTGCTCTCCATGGGCATCAATGTCCCCAACATTGATGTTCCACAGGGGCTGCTCTGATGGTACCTCAGGATATGGTGAAGGGGGCGGTGGAGGTGGCAGGTCACAAACCAGTGGTGACTTGTGGTTGTCCTGGCATTGTACTGCATTGTAGTACTCAGCATTTGGATTGCGGGTAGGCACCTGCAGGCATTGACTAGGTTTGCATGGTGGAGGCAAGGGTTTTAGCTGGTGAGGCACTTGTGTGGGGTGGAGGGGGTGGTGGTTCCAGCATTTGTTCCCTTGGAGGATCCAGATTTGCTCCCACTGAATTGTCTAGCACTCCCACCAAATTGCCATCATCAATTGGCATGAGAGGTCTCCTGTCATTGATTTCAAAACCAGAATTGTCTTCTACAGCAAGTTGAGGTGCGGGGGTATGAGTAGGTGGTGGTGTAAGTACTGTCTCATCGAAGTCATATGGCTCAATTGGTTCAAAGTCATCAAAGGTGCTTACTGGTGGTGTAGGTGGCATGTTCGACAGGGATAAGCCTGGAAAGGAAGTTTTGTCAAAGATAACATCGTGAGATACTACAATTTTCTTTGTGCTGTGGATGTATACCTTCCAACCAATGTAGTTGTCATGACAACCAATGAAAATACCTGACAATGTGTGCCCTTGCAACCCCTTCCTCTTGTTGCATCCAATGAGAACATATGCATTACAGCCAAACACTCACAGGTGACCAATGCATTGTTTTCTTTTCTTGTATGCTTCAAATGGAGTTATGGTTGTGTGGTAGAGTGGAGGTGGGGCAGTGATTGTGAACATGTTGGTAGGTACTGAGAGCATGCATCCAAAAGCTTTCAGGGAGGTTGGCTTCTGTCAAAATGGAAGTGATTGCCTCTTCTATGGTTCTGTTCAGGCACTCAGCAATCCCATTCTGTTGAGGCATGGCAGTGTTAGTGAATTCCAGATGAATGCCCTCTTCTTCACAGAACTTCAGGAAGGCTTTGGACATATACTTGCCACCTTTGTCATGATGAAGACATTTGATCTTCTCCCCAGTTTGGCACTCTACTCCTGCTTTGAAGATTTTGAAAGCCTCAAATGTATCACTCTTCTGGTACATGTCAAACACCTCCATCCATTGTGTGGAATTGTTGACAAATGTTCCCCACCATAAGCAATTCATTTGATGTCCTCCTACCCACATGGGTCCATGCATGTTGCTGAATATTTACTCTAAGACCTCTGTGGCCCTATCAGCTAAATGTGGAAAGGGGGCTCAATGTTGTTTTCCCTCCATGCAGGGTTTGCAGATGTGAGGAACTGGAGAACCAGGTGAAACTTTCAGGTCCTCTGTGAGTTCTTCCTTGATGAGCTGCTCTAGTCAATCTGTGCTGAGATGACAGAGTCTTTGATGTAGCAGGGACCTGTCAACCCTAGAGGATGATGTTGGACTCATGGAGACTTGCATTTGCAGCATGAGTGGGCAACAAAGTGAGAGTTTCACCATCAAGATAGGATGCAAGTGTCTTGTCAATTGCGGCAGAGAACATGAGTTTGTCACAGACCATGAAGAGCACTCTGCACCCCCAAAAACTCACAGTGAATCCACAATGCACAGAAAGAGTGGTGATGGATAGTAGATTGTTAGCTAAGTTGGGTACAAACAAGACATTTGTGATGATAACATTGTTTAGAGCCTCTCCTTTTCTATTCCTGCCCCTTGGTCTGAACCTCACTGAACCCTTGCCTGCTGAGTAGACAACTGCATTGTTGGTGAGGCACACCAGAACCTTCCATGACTTGAAGGTGTCTGGGAGGAACTATTCATGGTGTGGCATCATATGAGCTGTGGCACCTGAGTCTGTATTCCAGAGGGTGTCAGATGGGGAGGGGAGAGAGGAAGAGGATCATCAAATGGTGTCAGCCTTGACAGCAGGACCATCACATTCATCCTCCACTTTTGAGTTGTTAATGGCTTTGGCAGCATCAGCTTTTGCTCCTCCATTGTTTGTTCCATGCTTTCTGCTGTGTTTCTTTGACCTAGATCCACCATTGTCCTTCTTGACCTGTGTCCAGGCTGTCTGGAAGTTTGGACAGTCCTGAACCTTGTGGGGCCCATTGCACAGATAGCAAGTGATGGTGCAAGCAGCAGCAGCAATAGTGGCTGCTGCCTGTGCTTTGTCCTCAGCAGCATGGTGTTGAACTTCCTCTGTATGGAATGCCTTGAGTACAGCATCTTTACTGAGTGTGTTCAGCATCAGGACTGATGAGATGAAGGAGTCATATTCTTCATGAGGTAGTGCGGGAGCATTGTCATAATGGACAGCTTGTTGTCCAGGATCTCAAGGGTATACATGGGCAATTTTGTACTATCTGAGTTGACAATAGGCAGGGGTTGAAGGGTGCAGATGTGCTGCATGGCACCTTCCATGCACATGCAGAGCTGAACAAGAGTCTTGTCATCATGCTTGCTGATACTGAAAAGATCACTGAGGGAGTTGAAACAAGCATTTGGGGCTGACTTTGAGTGTACTTCTCACAGTTTTGCCCACATAGCAGTGGGTTTGTCACGGATTGCATCCATGTGTATCTTGTTTCCCTTGTTGAGCCACTGATAAATTTTGCCAGCAGCACAGTTACTATGGAGCTGGTAGGACTGGAAGAGGTGGTACAATGAAGGGTTGTCTGGATTGATGGGCGGAGGTGATTCTTCACCAGTGACTATGTGAGCTCCTCCTACTGACATTAAGTGCCTGAACATTGACTTTTCCCACTTGGTGTACTTTATTGTGCTGGGCTTCAACATTGGTGAATGAGAAGCACTCATGACATTGTCCATTGCTGATGCCAAGAGTGATGATGGTTGGGGTTTGGTAATGGATGAGGCTGGGAAGAATGGTAATAACTTCAGAGTAGCCGAGAGTGCTTTGATGTTCAAGAACGGAGCAAACAAGTTTTCAATCTTCTGTGTATAAGTCTGTGGGCTGGGGCCCATAACCTGTTGCAGCAGATTACACACAGTGGGAGCAGACTGGCAACAATGAAGATTGAGAGTAGCCTATTCTTAGGATCACACAAGATCACTGAGACCATCGGGTTCAGTAGCTTATAGGCTAGTGTAATTTTATATGTACTTACCTGAGACCATCGGGTTCAGTAGCTTATAGGCTAGTGTAATTTTATATGTACTTACCTGAGACCATCGGGTTCAGTAGCTTATAAGCTAGTGAAAGATGACGGTCTCAGGAACAGAGAAAATAGTCTATGTATCACATGAGATCTTGGAACTAGTTGTGGCACCCCGACATATACTCTTAACAAAGCCTGGCACCAACCCTGGCCACTCAACAATCTATGCCACATGCTGCCTTGCCTATGCAGGTCTACTCCACAGTGGGCAAGTTCACAACTGGGAAGTGTCGAGGATATGATCAGCTACATTACATAATTTTTTCATCTGTTTTCTCTCCATCACTCTTTGTCACACCTCAGTGCATTTTACTCACTGAGGTGTAAGTCATTCCTTAATATATCATTTACATTTACTTACTTTCACTTCAGTATCTACCTCAATCTTAGGTACATACAATATATTTGTTTAGTGCATTTTACTCACTGAGGTTATCTACCTCAATCTTAGTATTAATCAATCTCCCAGTTCCTCCTAAGACCGGTCCTGCTCAACAGGAAGACAGGTAAATTCAACTCCAGCCTCAACCTTTCAAGAGGCTGCATCACATTCCTCCCCAGCTTTGACAACACCACCCATGCTGATACGTCTGCCTCACACAAGGCAGACAATAAGAGTTGAATATAAGCCCAATATACCCAAAAAGCGCTGAAAACTGTAAGTGTTAGTTGAAAACTGTAGACACAGGCAGACTCACCAACCCAAAACTCACAAAAAAGCCCACAAAACCAGCCAGCACAGCAGTAAACACATGGTAACAAGGCAGTAAATTGATGAAGTCAGGAATAGCTAAGGAAGTGGCAGTGCTCAGCAAAAAGCCAAGATATTGGCATCAGTTCCGAAATTGGCACTGCCACCACTCCATCCTGTCACTTCTGTTCTGAAAACTTTGTACTCCTCCCTCAAAACTCCTCCTCCCATAACCAACCCACCGCGGCCACAAAATCACAATGAAGCAAGCTTGAGAGGAGGAAAAAGGACCCAGAAGAATGCAGAGATAAAGTGAGGAGAGGGTAGGCTGGCAGTGGAGGAGGGATTAGCCTGCTGGGACAACCCATGTGCATCCCGCATCAGCAGAGGCAGTACCCAAGCACCCAGACCTGGTAAAAGCAGCAACCAAGGGTCTGGGCATGGTGCCGTGTTGCACTGACACCAAAACACGCGCAAATGCATGGTGATCCATGCATCACAGAAAGAAATATAAAAGGAGGATGGAAATGGGGGAGTCAGGCAAGCAATCACCTTGCCACAGCTTGGAGTCCCCAGGGAGCGGACATCTTAGGACTTACGCAAATAGATTGTCTTCAGGCATTCAAGTAATAATACTTTTTGAGCCCATTTTGAGTGATAACTTAAGTTTTCATTCTAATTAAACCAATTAAAATTATAACACTTTTACAACGTGCGCGCGCGTGTAACTAAAACCCCCAGAACCCCATGAACTGGAGTTTTACATTTAAATCTAAGTTCTGTTCAATTTCACTTGAGCAACTTAAAATAAATTAAGACTTACATTTTGCATCAATGCATGCATTACTCTTCCAGCATCCAAAATGGACACCTTCTGCAAAGCCGTCACCATCACCATTGCTGCCATGCCTGGATTTTTTCCACTTGCCCCATCGCAGCACTTAAGGCCATGTTCAAAGAGATTTCCCATGACCTCAATGCTCCCCTATTCGAGCAACCAGACAGCAAGCCCCTATCATACAGCACCTTTGTCAAAAGCATCTGCGATGCCCTTGCCCTTGCAGGCTTCAACCCCGGCCTATATGCAGGGCATAGCTTCCGCAGGGGGGCCACATCAGAGGCCACCAGCCACGGGATATTCAGATTACGAGATTCAGCTGCTAGACCGGTGGTGCAGCGATGCCGACAAACTCTATCTGGGAAACGACCCAAACTGCATTTTACACCTCTCATTCCTCCTCCATTTGGCCTGTACTCAGGTTGCCCCTTTTGAACCTCCAGCTCTTCGTGGCTTTACTGCCATGGCTTGAGTACTCGGCCTCTCTTTCGGGGGGTCGGCTCGAGAACTCCGGACTCAGAAATACATCAGTTCTAACACAAATCTCCACGACTGAATGAAGTCACTCAATACTCTATTCTCACTCGTCTCAAACAGTCTAACTTGCATCAATCTAGTGCCCGAATTAATGAATTGGGCAAGAGTGAAGGAGGGGTTGCCCAGGGGTTAATTCGGGCATCAGATCCTCAAATTGTATCTTCCATCTTATCTCAATTCTTGTTTATCTCGCTTACCTCTTTATTTCGTTGTCCTCTTTGTCTACTCTGCTTTGTCCCATTGTTCAAGATGCATAAAAACCTGCGAGCGCATTCACAAATCACTCATCATCTCACACTGCGCTCGCAGGTAGGTTTTTCCCCTTTTCCATTTCATCGTCTCACACTGCGCTCGCAGATCCGTCAGACTAGAATTGGATCGTACTTTCATGCGTTCGCATCCCCACCCGCCATCCCTGCTTCTTTACATTGCACTCTACAGTACTCGTTCCTACTTTCTTTACTTACTCAGTAGTCCCTTGTGTTAGCTTAGGTACTCGGCCTCTCTTTCGGGGGTCGGCTCGAGAACTCCGGACTCAGAAATACATCATTTCTTCACACAAATCTCCACGACCGAATGAAGTCACTCGATACCCTATTCTCACTCGTCTCAAACAGTCTAACTTGCATCAATCGAGCGCCCGAATTAATACCGGACTTCGCGTCAATGATCCTACATACACAGAATGAATGAATTTGGCTTATACCACCGGCAAGCCGCAACACAGGACTAAAAGGCGGGGGTAAAGTAGCAATCGTACTCTACTCCAGTTTGGTGTAATAGTAGTAGTAATAGTGATGTACTGGTATTGTAGTGTTTGGTATTGGAACTTCCCTCGCAGAGTTCATGTGACATGTGTGGTAGGCTACGGAACGGTAACGAAATGATTCGGTGATTGCAAGGGTGTTGGGAGTTGTCTCGGTTCTGTGTGGGATTGAGTGAGTGTATCGAAGCCACCCTCTGCCACACTACATTATCTCGGTGTGACTGAGGGTGAGCAGACTTATTGACTCACACGTACCGCTAATTATGGCCTGTAGACTAAACCTTATCTAATATTTGTTGTAATTATCTTGGTGTGGTTGAGGACTAAACCACTTTACTTATCTACAACTCGGGCAATTCATCAATTTTCATGGGGGCGCTCTGAAGCTCGATCCAATGGTCGTAAATTGGCTCCAGCAACGTCGATCCATTGAGTAGTTGCTGAGAAGGCAATCAATGTTTGCGCGTTTTAGTCAGCAAACTTCCCATGGGTCTTACCTAACAATTTTTCTTCCTCCCCACTTGTCCATTTGTCTTTTGCCAGAGAGACTATCATTGCTCACGCATCATGTCATCGGAGTATGATAACTTAGACACTCTGCTTCGTATCTCCTTGCTACCTGATGATCCTGGATACAGCGAATCACTTTATCGGAGACTCGCATGGTGGGACTCAGATCACGTCAGGTCATGGTTTCTCGAACATGGCTACACGTTGTATCACCGGTATCAATATGAAGACCATGATTTTATCGTCGAAGTGTACCCGCCTGGCGTTGAAGCACAAGAGAGAACGTTTCCCTATCCTTACGAAGGTGAGATGGATCGCAATCCTCATGTGTCGGAATATAGGCCTTTTCACGCATATACTGGCCGTAGGGTAAGTACCTTACGATCATCCGTCAAGAGCACGTCTATGACCTCTCTTGGACCTATAGTGTACTGTTAGTTATGCTCAGGATTGTTCAGGGCGGCATGTTGCTGTGAAGGCAATACTCGATGGCAGTGAAGAGTTTCACATTCTAAAATACCTCCGGGAACAAGGAGTACCACGTTCCATGGATGATTTCCACAACGTGATACCGGTTTTGGATCTTCTTCCCTGTGAAGGCCAATGGCTCGCGATTATGCCCAGGTAAGAATACATACCACGATGCTTCCATTCAATGAAAGCTCTGCCGTTAGATGGGGTATGTTACCTCTCCATCCTGCTTTTAAGAGCATACACGAAGTGATTCATTTCATACATTGTCTATTGAAGGTGCCTTCTTACTTCCCTTCATCAAGTCGGTTCTCACTTTGGTATCAGGGACTGACTTTCCTCCATAAACATAGAATAGTACACGGGGTGCGTTACCTCGCTTATACTTGCTCTGGCCTCTTCTTATCCTATCATCAATCTAGGACATCAAGGCGGACAACGTACTCGTCAATCATGTTCATAAAGATTTTTTTGACAGCCGCAGTCACTTTCGTGAATTGTTACGTTCACAGGGTAAATTGACATACGCTTTCTGTGATTTTAATGGTTCCACAATGTTCCCACCCACAATGTCCCTTGATGAATGCCGCCTCCCCAGCCATATTTCTTTCAATACCCTGCCTAATCAAGTGCCGGCAGATACGTCTCAGGGCGAATTTGATTTCAATCCCTTCGCCTTTGATGTTGGAATGTTGGGTGTCTTGTTCTGCAATGAATTCCAGGCAAGGTGGTATATCAACCTTCTTAATCCCATCTCTAAAGGAATCCAATCACATATTATAGCATCTGACCCATACCGTTCCCCTGCTGGCACCGTTACTCGATAGGATGACGACCCGATTTATCGAACGGCGTTTTAAAGCTTCAGAAGCCTTACAGTTTTTCGAAGAAGAAGTTCTTCCACAGACACCTCAATCCATACTATCCTCGTGGATTCCCCAATCGAATGGTGCAACTGGACCCTACGACGCTTATGATCGTTGGGCCAGCATTGATCCGGATTTTGTGGACAAATGGCGCGCCTTTCGTGAGCCTCCTGTTCCGCTTAGCCTCAAATTTCTGCGGTATATCTGTGAATACTCGTGGATTTTCTACGTTGTTAGTTACACACGCCGTGTCACTCGATTCATTCGCGTTCGCATGCCGTCCTTCTGCAGTTCCCACTCAAAATCAGATCAGTGATAACTACAACGGACTTTGATGCTTGTAGTATAGAATGGCCGAATAGATGACAAATCGTCAAGACACAATGTTTTCAGTCAATGATGTTTGCTTATGCCGCTTGAGGACATGTAACAATGTAGTTCCGTGATACATGTGTTCATGCTAGGTGTTACTAAGTTACTAAGATTGATATCTACCTATGCTGTATAGAACAGCTATGAACACACCGGTAAGGGCATGCCACGATTAACCAAATGAAAGGAAATGAAAGGAGAACTACGGAAAGGGGCTAGTTGGGGTAAAACCTCTGTGGGGAAAGCTTGCCACCACTGCATCTAAAATGGCAAGTAACCACCACTGCGTCCAAAATGATGAATAAGAAGGTTGACTCCAGTGCAAAGTCATATAGCAATGTGCCCGCTACTCAATACAAACATTCACGTAATCCGTCCATGCTTCCAACTCTACACACAACTGGTGATTCGCAAGACGGCTCGAGTCAGTGGCCATGACTGTTGGAATCCGTACAGATAGCAGCGATACGTTAGGCGTGACCAACACCTAGATCAATACTTTGTAAGTTCTTAATCCTCAGAACGTATAAACGGAACTATATTGTGTGTACCTAGATCAATACTTTGTAAGTTCTTAATCTAGGTTTATGTATGAGTTATTGGTGAGTGTAAGTGAGTAAGTAAGTAACGCACCCTCAGAACGTATAAACGGAACTGAGGGTGCTATTGGCGTGTGCCAGTATAAGTACATTTGTTGGACAAAGCAACTGTGCCAAAGCAACTGTGCCGCTCGATGTGGCCCTGGCCCACTGTTCGCGGCACCCCTCTGTGTCGTCACACATATCACATCCGCGACACTCTAACACTCCTCCTTGCCGCGGACACGGCACAGACGGTCTCCTCCTCGCGCATGATTGTCAGGATACCCCGAGTATTTGGCGTAAGCGGGTAAATAGGGGTTTCGGGAGGGGTTTTGTGAATAGGTCGGCGACGTTGTCTTTAGTGTTGATATACTTGATGATTATGTTGCCCATATGTGCTCGCTCGCAAATGAAGTGATACTTGATGTCGAAATGCTTTACCCTGGCGTGCGCTGTGGGGTCCTCTGAGAGTACAATGCCGGCCTTGTTGTCGCAGAACATGGTTGAAGGCTTTGCTGTGAAGTCAAGACCAATCTCCTTTGTCAGCGTTCGAAGCCAGATGCATTCTTGGGTGGATTCGTACGCTGCCATATACTCAGCTTCGCACGAGGAGGTGGCGATGGTCTTCTGCTTTTGTACAGACCAGGATATGGCTCCACTGCCTCAGGACCACGTATATCCGCTGGTGCTTCTCCTTGTGTCTCACCCAGTCCGCATCCGTGAAGCCCCGCAGGACAATTGACGGACCCCCTATTCTCAGCTTCATGTCCTTTGTCCCCTTGAGGTATCGCAGTAGTCGGATTGCGGTGTTCCAATCACTGCAGGAATTGGGAGATTTTTCGGGAAGAAAAACCCATTAGACAGATGTCAAATAATTTCTAATTAGTTTTTCTCATGTATTACATAAAATTTATTTTGAGAAACAAAAAAGAAAAAGTTCAACAATTTCAATGCTTTTCCTTGAGGAAAGCAATTTCTTTTTCTTTTGATTTTTCCTAAGATACAGATAGAAAAAATGAATAATATTTCCAGTCTTTTTCTAGAGAAAAACATAATGTTTATCTTAATGTGTTCCTTTGTAAACACTTGTCATTATTTCTTTCAAGTATTTCTCAGGTAAAATCCTTTGTTTTATCAGAAATATTCATCTGTATCTTAGGAAAAATCAAAAGAAAAAGAAATTGCTTTCCTCAAGGAAAAGCATTGAAATTATTGAACTTTTTCCTTTTTGTTTCTCAAAATAAAATTTATGTAATACATGAGAAAAACTAATTAGAAATTATTTGACATCTTTCTCATGAGTTTTTCTTCCTGAAAAATCTCCCAATTCCTGCAGTGAATGCGTTCTGTCGTGATTGTCCAGGAACTGGGAGAGCTGCTGCATGGCAAATGCTATGTCGGGGCGTGTTGCAATCACGATGTACAAGAGGCATCCCACAAGTGACCTGTAGGGTAGGCGTTCAATGTCTCTTTTCTCCTCCTCAGTCTGAGTCTTGTGGTTTGGCCACCTCAGCTTCAAGCCAGGCTCCATGGGCACTGAAAGGGGGTGGGCCTTGTCTTGTCTGAATTGCTGCAGGACATGGTTAATGAATGCGGTCTGAGATAGAGCAACCATATGATTGGTTTTGTTCCATTCCACAGACACTCCAACAAGGTGCTTTGGGGTTCCCAGATCTGAGATGGTCCACGTTTCTCTCATTTGTGCTTTGAACCTTTCATTCTCATCTTTTGAGCTTGCCACAGCTAGGAAGTTGTCAACATGCACAGCCATGATCATGGTTCCTGTGGGTCTAGTTCTGTGATATATGCAGGGTTTGCATGCTAACCTGGTGAATCCTCATACTAGCATCCGCTCATTCAGCATCTGGTTCCAAATACGCCCCGCCTGTTTCATACCGTAGAGCCCCTTTTTAAGTTCACATACCCAGCCTTCTTTCCCTGGCTCCTGGAAGCCCTCAGGTTGCTCCATGTACTGTGTCTTGTTTTCAGGTAAGTTGCTGTATAGGAATGCTGTCTTGACATCAATCTGATTTGCATCCCACCCCTTTGCTGCTGCAATATGCAGGAGTATCCTCCACGATTCCATGTGCGCTGTCAGTGATGTGGTTTTGCTGTACTCTCTGCCATAGATTTATTCATACCCTTTGAACACCAGTCTCACTTTATACCTGACTGGGTTCTCACATTTGTCTTGTTTGATTTTAAAAATTGGCCGTCCCTTTCTGACTTTTTGTCCTTTTGGGACCTGGGAATGTGGGATTATGTCATGACCCCACCATCTCCGGACCCCCATATGCTGCCCCAGCCCCAACACACACCTCACCCACACCCCTTGCACACCTCCAGGACTGCCAACAACCTCTCAATGCTGCACTGGCAACACCCACGGCCATCTCCAAACAGATCCTTGGCCATCACCGAACCCTGGCATTTCAGCCGACACGTCACCCCAAGGCTTTACTGTCACCGGACACATCCAGACCCCCAGCATCCCAGCCATCACATAACATTCTGCAACATTCCTCCTGCAAACCGTCGACACGTCACAAGGCCACCTGCTTCTGTGGTGCCGAGGGGCGCCACCACCACGCACCATGACCACCAACCCGCCTGACACAAGCCCGCCATAACCCGTGCCAGCATGCCCCAACAACCTATCACGACCCCGGGGCTGGGAGCCAGTCCCGGGACTTAGCCGGAGGAATCAGATGCCTTTGTCCCAGGCTAGAATCCTACCTGGGACTTAGCGGAAGGGTAGTACATAAACCATAGGATAGCATACAAGTTGGGTAGTCTTGATATTAACCGTAGTTCTCTGTATTTCCATGTCTCTGTCTCTGTCTCTGTCTCTATCTCAATCTCAATCTATTCTCTTGCCTCTCTCTCTCTCTCTCTTGTCTTGTCTCTTGTCTCTTGTCTCTTGTCTCTCGTCTCCATGCCTTGTTTCCGTTCTGTGACTCGTTTCTCCATTCCGTTCCCCTTCTCCATTTCCTTACCTACTGTTCCGTATCTCTTTCTCTCTCCATCCCGGTCTCCTAGCCAATCCATCCCCCGCCCACTCTGTACCTACTCCTACC